>CAUHTR010001330.1:0-82081 GCA_959609185.1 Schmidtea polychroa
ATTACTTAAAGTATTTTATTGAACTAAAATGCAAAAATATAATCTATAAATTTTATTTCCCAATTATTCAAATGAATGGAAATAAATTCTTCAAAATATTATGCTTTCTCAAATGTTTAAAAAATAATTAAGTATTGTTTTGGGTTTTGGAAATGAATAAGAATTTTTAAATGTTTTTCATAAAGGAATAAAAAATTATAATTAATATTTCAAAAATTTGGAAATATGTTTTTAATAAATTAAAAAAATTACCAAAATTCATCATTTGTATTTGACAGATTTTATGTTTTCAGAATATCATTTTGACATATTTCCGCGTATTAATAAATAATAATATTATCAATATACAATAATAATTTATCATTGCATTATATGTATCCTTAAAAAATTACCAAAATTCCATTTTCGGTTATTTAATAAATAATTTCAAAATAAATTTATTTAAGGTAAATGAATAGGAATCCTGGAATTACATTTATATATAAATTTTTAACATAAATTCATTTAATTTTTAATAATAATGATAATATTTATTAAAAAGCTTGATTACTATGAATCAGTAAATATATCGATGTTATTGATATTCATCATAATTCATCATATATCAAAAACATCGATATATTTAATGCCTTCAAGCTTTTTAATAAATACAATAAAAAAGAAATCAGTGGTGAAATTTGAAAAAAAGTTCTTATAATATTATAATGATAATAATAATTATAAAAATAATATTATTTTCAAAAATGTAAGTAATTTTTAATTGTTATATTTATTATATAAATCGCCCAGTAATTCCTCTTTCGGAAATAATTTTCTAATTTTACGAAAGTAATATTTAAAATTTTTGTATTCTTTTTTCAGTTCTTTTTCTATTTCGGTATTGATTACATTAAATCTATCTGTAATCAAGCTGAACTCGTACTGTCGCTTCCATGAATGACATCATTATTGTGTATCATTTAATAGCTTCATATAATCCATTTTGTCCTTACATAGTGTAAAAAAGTCTGGTATGTATGCCTTTTGAACTACCAAATAATTAATTTATTATGAATCTGACCTTTGGTCCTAATACAAAGACCAGTGACAAATTTGGTTTTTAATTATTTTGTATTACAGCATATTATCAATCATCCTTTTTTTGTTTGCCATAGACCTTACGTGTACACGTGTTGAATGAACATTTATCAATATAAATCTTGTTTATGTTCTTCCAAATGTCTACCAAAATTCGTCTGACATATTTCTTTCTGATTTTCATAACTCGATCGCTAATTCCGAGCAATAATAAACGATTTTATTTTTTTATTACAAAGATTTCTGAGAAATCTAGAAATTTGTTGATTTTGATATTTGAAAATTATGTAAATAATATGTTGTCTTATTTCTTCTAATGATGCTGTGAAATTATTTTCAAAAAATTCTAAATATTTCTTGAATTTTTTTCTTTTATGAATAATTTTTTCCCAATTTCCTAAATTATAAAAATCCCCGCCATTTTCCATGATTCTGATTATTCAAAATTTATCGTTATATATAATTCTGAAAAGAATTACAGTTTTTAAACTCTAAACTATATACTATATATAACGATAAATTTTGAATAATCAGAATCATGGAAAATGGCGGGGATTTTTATAATTTAGGAAAACAATTGGAAATTGGCAAAAAATTATTCATAAAAGAAAAAAATTCAAGAAAAATTTAGAGGGTTATATACAATTATAGTATATACAATTACATTTTTCTACTCTTTTTTCCCGGAAAAAATGTATTATCAATTGTATCTTTAAATATGTCAATTTACTGAATTCTAGGAAGAATGAATGTTTTTATCAATAAACAAGTAAAACTGTATTATACTTGGAGTACTGGTTTCAGAAATATTTTTACAAGCTCATTTAAAAAAAATTATTTTCTTAAAAATGGGTATCTTTTTTGGAGGTGCTTTTTATTTCTTGTTTGTATGTTTGTTTCATTATAAAAATTACATGCATTTGTATGTTTCACTAACTTTTTCTACCCTTACTTGAATCCTATAATAAATTAGAAGATGTTACTGCCAAAATATATTAGCAGACAGGTGAGTTTGTATGTATCTTATAATATGATTTATTGATTATTATTTTATATTGTAATCGGTCGTTAAATATTTAAGTCTATCTTCAAGATAATACTGGTTTTACTCAAGTTCCTTGAAACTAATATTAATATTATTCTTTATGAGAAATTGAATTGAACTATAATTAAACTGTGACTTATTATATATTTTGAAGAGTTTTAAAAACAAAAAAGGATTTTACTGATAATATTAGTAATTAAGTACGCATCCTAAAACATTTACCACGCAACATTTATCAGTTAAATGAAAATAAAATAATTCTATTGTTCCACAATGGACGTATAACGTACTAATAAACAATGCGAAAATATTCTATTGTCATTTAACTAATCTTGATTTAAAACAGCCCCATTTAAAACAAACAGAACATACTATTGCAAGTCTTTTAAGTATAGATCATTTCTATTTCTTCTAAAATATTTCTATTGAAATAATTCGACTGAACTTTTAGGATTTTTTCAAAAATCACAAAAACATGAGTTAAAAAATCTCATAAATAAATAAATAAGTAATCAAATAATTAAACAAATAAATAAATAAACATGTCTTACAAACAATGTCAAGATAAAATATAAATATTTTATTATAATGGTAAAAATATGCTATTTCAAAATTATTTTTCTTGAAACATTGCGCAACACATTCAAACAAATATATCATTTCTATTATAATTTTATGAATATTTGTATAATATTAAATAAACACGTTTAAGAATTGGAAGAAAACAAAACTTATTTTCTATAACTAATGTATACAAACTGAATTGAATTCTCTTAGATTATATTGTAATACTTTCATTGAAATACATTAAAAAAAATTATTAATTTTTTTTAAATTTCAACACTATTTCTTTTTCTACATATCCAAAGATGATACGAAACTAAATCTGATAAATGGAACCCTCTAATAACGCTTTTGATTTAACAGAGTATAAAACCAAAATATTTCTCAAAAAATTATATAATTATATTATAAATACTCATCATGACATGAATTACAATTTTAATTAACTTAAACAAAATAATAATAATAATAATAATAATAATAATAATAATAATAATAATAATAATAATAATAATAATAATAATAATAATAATAATAATAATAATAATAATAATAATAATAATAATAATAATAATAATAATAATATAGATATAGACGATGTCTTGTTATCAGATGATGATGGGGACTTTGTATCTTTTTTTGTCTTTAATTGTTATTATTTTCATCTGTTTGTTAGTACTATGTGTTTGGTTATTATTATTATTATTATTATTACTACTACTACTATTATTACTATTATTAACAAAAATGAAGATACGAGAAATTAAATTCCAAAATTTATTTTATCATATTATTCTTGATCTTGTTCTTTTTGCTGATATATTTTCTCTATTGATCTCTATAAAAGTTACTTTGGCTTTTTAGCGAGAGCTGGATTCCATGTACAAAAATACCAGAGATCCAAAATACCCCCATCACTATAGTGTTGATTTCTCATTGTCATCATATATCAATTCTTTTCGAATATCCACATAGCATTTTATCATGCTGTTATAGGTCGTCTCATGAATACCAACAGTTTCCATTTCCAAGAAAGATTGTTGAAACATTGATTCAGGACAACGAAATCTTTTATTTCCAATAGTCATAGTTTGTCCATCTGGAAGTTTTATTCAAAATCAAGAGCGATATACAAAAGCTCTTCCTTATTATCTCGAACAATTTCTCTTTCGGCAGTGGTTATAAAACTGTATCCTCTGTCTGTCATAATTTCTTTCTTCAAAATTAACAAAACTGAACATTTACACACTTCTATTTTTAAAAATTTACAAAAAATCTACCTCTTCAAATAAAACTAAATCACAAATCATAAATTTCCAAAAACTTCCAGAACAAAAATCAATTAATTAATCCTACGAAACAAACTACATTTTATAAAAAAATACCCCCAATTCTAAATTACAAAACTCGATTTAAAACAGATCCATAATACATTGCCTCACGTCTGTGTACGCACCCCAATAGGCAAATAAAAAAAAAACTTGTAGCTTTCTGCAGCACAGGCTTTTTTAGCGAGAGAATAAATTAAGTTCATTTTAATCTGAAAAAACCCGTGGCTTTCTGCAGAAATGGAAAACTCTGTGACTGTCGACAGCTATTGGGGGTAGGGGGTACATCAGATAGTTGTGCTCCAGGGAGCTATTATCTACATACTTCAATAGAATTGGAGCCCGATAAACTAATATAAGTTGCATGGCTCTAAATCTGGACACTATTTTGAATGAGTGAAATAAAAATGAGTTTACATTAAAACTTTTATTGATTAAATCTTCTTTTGTACTTGGTTCTGATTGCTTAAACTGAATAGCTACTTGTTCGACTTCAGTGATTTCATCAGGCATGTTTGAATGAGATTTTTTAAAAAGAAGAAACTGAAAATAANTCTTCATAGATATACATTTTACAAAAGTTTCCTGAAATAGTCTTGATTTGAGAAAAATGTTAGCGCCATATGTTTATCAGTCCTATAATGACTCTGTCAATAACTTGACAATGTCCCATATTTAAATAGAAATATCATTATATGCAACACGGGGATAAACCTTTTCATTTCTCTAGCTGCCATTATTTCCTGATCCCAACCAATTTCCGAAGAACGACAGCATCAATTTTCGTCACCTAAAAAAACTTCCACCACATAGAAATTTTGAAAATTAATTTTAAGAGTTCCATGTAACTATGTGATAGAAAGAATCTATAAAAGGCATCAAAAGACAAAAGAAACACTTATAATTTTATTGTTAATTTTAAACATTTCTACCATCATTACTAATACATAGAAGAATACAATTATATAATTCTCATAAAACATTTTTGAGCTGGGTTTCAGAAATGCCAGCCATTACATCCATTCTATTATCTTTAATAGCTTTATATTAATTCAAATTTATTAAAATACGAATGCCAGAAACATGTTTATTAGATATTATGCAGTAATAATATATTTTATACATTAAAATTAAATAATATTTTAAATGATGCTTATTAAATATAAATTTAATTCATTTTTAATTCAAGAAAATAAAATGGAAAATAATTACTTAATACTGATTAACAAAAATGAAATATCTCAAATTACTAAACAATTGTTTTAATAAAGTCTCAATTGTATTTAAACAAATTAAAATTAATTATCTTTTACTGTAGATCAATTGAATAATTTTACTTTTGTAATGGAAGTATGAAATTGGAATTAAAAACTAATTAATTCTAATAAAATGGTACCATTTTACATCATAGACATTTTATTTAATTATTTAATTATTATTTAGGAATTGATTCTGAAACATTTTATGTTTTTTTTATAATTATAAATAAAGCATTTTCATAATTTAATCAATCAAACTATTTCTAATTTTTTCTGACGTTTATGAACAAATTATTATTTGATTTATTAGACTTAATTAAAATAATGTGAAAATCTTTTTATTTACTGCAATATAAGTTAACTTTTATTAATTTTTATGTTTACTCTAGTCGAGGACAATTAAAATTAGAGTTTTGTAAAAATAAAAATTTATAATAAAATTAATAAATTGTTAAAAGATTTATTGTTTTTCATAATAATACATTGAAGTAAATTTATTTCTCCAGAACAAATTAAAACAATTATTATAAGAACTTTTATTTCTTCCAATTTCACCATTATTTTTTCCATTGAATTTATTTACAAGAGAGTTTGAAGACTGTAAATCAGTAATATATCGGTGTTGGTTGAATTGAAAATTCGCGCCGAAAACTCGTGAGTATCAACAAACATCGATATATTACTAATTTACAGTCTTCAAACTCCCCTTTTAAATTAAAACAAATTAATAAATAATTTCCTGCTCAATGTCTTTATTCGACATTCAATATACCACAAAAAATTAAATATTTGAATATTTATAAATAATTCTTACATTTTCTATTTTCAATTTCTTTTCTTTTTCTCCTGTGAATTATTAAATTCAATTCAATGTATCATTAAAATTGAATTATATAAATTAAATACAAAAATATTTAATTAATTTTATATTAATGTTATAAATTGTAGAAATATTTTTATTTATTTATACTTCTTGGAGCAATACCAAAAACTTTTGCATTTTCAAAAAATTTCATTAAATTACCTTAAATGAAAAATGCTTCAAAATTAATAAAATTATTTTGATATCTAAAACATTGTAAACAAACAATTATTTTAAAATTATGTAAATAATCACTTTTTTTTCCACATAAAAAAATATTTATTAACTAATATGGAAATGTTGGCGTCAAATCAGTCTTAACTAGATCAAAAATATTTTTGAAATTTATTGAAGAAATCCCTTACATATCTATGCGCATATTGACCACCGACCATCAGTAATTATACCTAAGGTGACCAGACGTCCCGCTTTTTTTTTCAAATGTCCCGACTTTTAGAATTAAATTAAATTTTATATTTATGAAAATCATTGTTTTGCATTCTAAGAATCCTACGGACTACTAAGACTAACATATTGGTTTTCTTACCCAGTTACATTGTATTTGTTTCTCAGATGATACACTTCGTGTTCGTACTGCGTGCTAGGAAGCTAATTAAACAAATAAATATTACAAATTTGCTACTTACCATAGAAAATTAACGTAAGTAATTTATTTATATAAACTTAGCTTAAAATACTCATAGTCTTTAATTTTATATTGATAACAAAAAGTATATGACTGACCCTAATCTTAAAAGACATTTTAGAAAGAAATATAAAAATAAAATTTTGCAAATATTTGCAAAAATATGTCAAGGAATAAAATATTATACAATTTTTTATATTTATAAATTGTACTTATGTTAAAAATCAAAAAAATATTACCATATTATTTTTATTCTATATGAACTTTTTTGTTGATACCCCCCCCCCCCCCCCCTTCCTTTAAAGTTGTCCCGCTTTGCCCATCTAAAAGCATGGTCACCTTAATTATACCCCAATAAGTTGTAAATGTATCACAGTAAGTCATTTACTAAAGTTTATGAGAAAGAAGTATTTCCAAACTTCGATGAACATATGAAACGTCTGCAAAACAAACCATTTCTGAACTGAATCATTATTTGCAATGAAAATAATCTCTATGTAATTATAACTATTTTAATAAGGACGTTAAGTGGGTCGAGTAAAATTTTAATATTTGGATGGAGACGAAACGCACTGAACGTGTCTATGAATATAACCGTTAAAACAATTTCTTATCAAACCAAGGTTATTTCGTCTTTGGTGGTAGATCTGTAGTGTGATTCATTGGAAACCTTATTGGAAACGTTTGAAATTTCAACATGTAATTCCATTACATTCAATTTAGACAGATTTCAATTTATTCTGGGCTAGAATCAGTTTTTGCTAAACACTTGCAAAAATTGTTGAAGCCCATATGCAATGTGACGACCAAAGAATTTTAGCATTGATAATTTGAAATTCTTTCAGAAAAATTAAACATTTTTATACAAATTATTTTGATTAAAAATTGTCATTTGCTGTTTTATAAAATACTTCGTCACTAATTTTTTAAATGCAAGTTTAGATGCCAAACTATTATCAAGGTTCTAACAAAAAGATGTTAATTTCATCAAAATGTGGCTGTCTAAAGAATTTGATAAGCTTGACACAGTGGCTCATGGTATCATCAACTTACGAATTTGACAATCTCACTGTTATTTTATTACTTAATCAAAATATCACAAACAATTATTTGAATGAGCTTATAAGTATAATTTTTAATTGAATTAGTTTTTCTTGTCAAACACCTTTGTGTGAAGGTAGCATTTCTAATATTCAACAAGCTCCATCGAAATCTTTGGATTTGCAGAAAAAAATTCGAAAATCGTAAATTTTAATAACTTGTTTAAAAAAATAATATTTTCATAGAATTACAAAACATGACAAAATTCATCTTATCAATGAGCTGGAGAAAGAAGATTTCAAAAACTTAAACTATTTTATCCATAATACATATTCTTTCCTAAATGTCTTAAAAAAATAATGTGTTTGGTGATTACTTTATTTATTTATAGTTAAAAATATATCTGACTCACATTATATCGAAAAAATTCCAAATAAATTCATAAAATGTCATAAAAATCCTAAAAAACATGAAAATTAATTAAAAATAATTTATAATCAAAATGTTGACTAAAAGTAATATTTAAGAGCTTGAATAGTGATCTCATAATTATATAAAATCAAAATTCAAGCCTTAAAAGTTACTTAAATTTAAAAACTTACTTGAAAAGACGTATAAATTTGAATAAATGAATTACATAAATAACTTCACACTCTCATAAATGGTGAGTCATTAACTGATGAACTCACCAACGTGTATTATAGAAACTTTTATATTTCGGATTTAAGTGTAGTGCCTGATTATGACATCCGAGCAGTTGAAATATATTACAAACATACATTTAAAAAAATGGTGTTCTTTTATTTATATAAAAATCATTTGCTATTATTTAATTCAGATATTACTATTTCAAGGCATATGAAACATGTTCAAAATCAACAATTACTGAATATAAAAATTAAAAAATCAAATTTTATTCAAAAAAGTGAACTGAAGAATTTGAGAAAAAATTAGCATTAATAATTTTTACATTAGAAAATGATTTTTATCAATTTAAATTACCGTTTTATGACAAAAAAATTTATTTAATTATGCAAAATATTATTGGCATCTATAGTTTAGGAATCCCAATTATTATTACATTTCATCTGGTTACTAAATTCTAGTTGACAATTATAAATTTGCAAATAATTTTATTTTTGTCCTTTCATGTTTAAAAATTAATTATTTCCAAATAAATGATTTATATTCATTTAACAATCTTAAAGGACATTTTGAATAATCTCGATTGTTTTGTTAATAATTAGTACAAAATAATTAATACATAATAATGTAAAAATGATTAAATTTTAGTAAAAGTTTTTTCTTTTTCACTGTTTTCTTTCACTCTCAATTTACTTTTATGTTGGGATTGGAGAGATACACAAATAAATTTAGAAAATTGAAAAGCAAAGCAGATAAAACTTAAAAATTTTAATTAAAAGTAAAATTATTTAAAAATTAATTAAAAATTAATTAAAATCAAAAACCAATATTAGATATGGGGTAGGTATGAGTAGATAGCAAATAAAAAGTGAAATACTAATATAATAATTAAAAATTGATGGGAGTCCTCTGGTAAAAGTATTTAAAAAATAAAAACTAATTAATTAATTATTCATCTATCAGATTCAAGACTCAAAAGTTGTATTAAGACATTTTAGAACTCGGGAACTGCTGTTTAGGAGAGGATAATTTAAATCGATAGTTAACAGTTAATTTTGTTGGGTTCTGAGTTATTTTTATCAAAGTTGCACGCGGAACTAAAGCAAAGTAAAATCTTACAAAATGCAAATATTAAACCCAACATTTTGAATTTCTTTTCAGATTATAAAACAAAATGTTGATTAATATGAATTTATTCAGTCATTTTAAGAGCGTTTGGACTATCAATTTATAAAAGGAGAGTGAAGCTAATGAAAATATATATTTATGATTCATGTACTTGATGAAGACTTTAAGAAACTCAATTATGCATAGTTATAATATTCAAAATACGTTGGGGGTTTTACTTTCATTACTTAAAGAACATTGGGAATCAGAAGAAAACCGACTACAAATTTATTTTTTAACTATTAATTAAAATGAAATAATAATAATAATAATAATAATAATAATAATAATAATAATAATAATAATAATAATAATAATAATAATAATAATAAAACAATAAAGTGATAATTTAAGTCTTTGCTGCGAATAATCTATTTAATGAAAATCTTTTCAATAAATACATTATTCGCAGCAAAAAGACTTAAATTATCACTTATTGTTTTAAATAATAAATGCTGCTACCAAGAAATCATCACTTTATACTACTACTAATAATAATAATAATAATATTAAAAATAATATTAACATTACAATAGACTCTCGATCATCGGGACAACTCGAAACCGGACTTTTTATTTCACTGCTGGATAGCCCTTTTTTCCGGATAGTCGATGGTATAAGTATATTCGATACAAAAGGCATATTTCTTGAACAAATAGAAAATTGTAAAAATCAAAATTTGTATTTCATAAAATATTGCATATTATCTTCTAATATATAAAGATGAAAGTTTGTTTGTTTGTTACCCATAGTATTTCCCACCGCTGGACCTAGGGTGCTGAAATTTTGTACGTGACCCTCATTTGACTCAGGAGAGGTCATAGGCTATTTATTTATTTTTTTCACTTTTTACCTGCTGAGTGCCGTTTTAAGTTTTACATTTAATTAGAAAAAATTATTTAACCAAATTTAAAATTTAAAATGTACTTTTTTTTAATTAAATTTTAATGTATTTTTTAAATTATTTTTTTAAATGAATGAATTGAAATGAATGAATTGAAATAAATTTCTTTATTTTGAATCTGTTTACTATTTTTTAAATCGTGCAACGCCGGGTACCACATCTAGTAATTTATAAAGGAGACAAAATTATTAAATTTAATAACTAGATTTTTGTTTTTAATAATTAGAAAATTCGATTATGATGATTTTAATTATTTCTTCGTAAACTCTTTTTTTTCATTTGTACCTTGGACTTATTGTATTTCTTAAAAGCACAATCCCGGTAATTTCTTAAAAGTATCACATCTAGCGGATTGTAATCATCTTGCTGCTCAATATATTCAATTTCCTTTTCAAAAACCCCAACAGCTTCAAAATTCGATATTTTTTCATGTTTGATGATTTCACGTTCATCATCTTCTACCTTACCATTACAATTATTTGATAAAAGTTGAGGTTGAGAGATTTTTATAATTCCTTCATCGGCTAAAGTTTCATTTTTCATATCTTCACCACTGGAAATTCATTCCTTAATTTCATTGAAAGATATAAAATCCGTTTTCAAAATTCGATTAAATTCTTGTTGGATCGTCAAAGTTTCATCCTCAATTATTTCTGACACTACTTCCTCACTTAAATTATTTTTATTCTAAGGGCAAAGCTTTCTTCACGAATTTACAAATATACTTTATGCTAATTAAACCTATGATTCGCTTCAATTTTAATCCTTTAACATCATATTGTTGGTTTTTCTTATATTTATTCATTCATAAAAAAGTACTGTAACATAATAAAGCACTTAATAAACAAAATTCCTGATTGTATCAACAATTAATTTTCAAGAGACACTGTTGACCTAAGACAAACTTCATCAAATAATTCGATTTTATATTATATATGAACCCATTATCCTATGTCAGGGATGGTCAACATGTCGATCGCCGAGCTATTTTTGGTCGATCTCAAAGTATTTGAAAGTTATACGATTTCTTAATTTGTCAAAAGAAAAATGTATTTAATAAAAATATTTTAAGTTCTTTCTGTAAATCAATTATTTTATTTTATAACTTTATTTATTTACTCGTTCTTTTTTTTATTTGATAGATCATTATTTATTTTATGATGCCAAAGTCGATCGCAAGTTAAAACAAGTTGGCCACCCCTGTCCTATGTTATATTAAATTTTGAAATAAAAACCTTTTTAAAAAATATTTTAATCATTGCAATTTAATAGTTAAAGTCTTTTTAAAGAAATTTAATTCAGTCTGTCAAATTATTTTTTAATGCTTTGTGGAAATTTAATAGAAAGTTATATATTTCATTGTGATTTTCCAATTTACCGTAGGCTTTAGAAAAATCCTCTCGTAACGATAATAATAACTGTCTTGGATTTCTTTGATCATTTCCATTTCTGTATCAAGAAATTTCTTTTTGTGATTTTATATGAATTAGCTGTAATTAAATTTCGACAAGAAGATAATAGTTCCAATTAATAGGATTAATTATTTTACAAAAAAAACATTTTCAAATTGCCATAAGAAAGGAAATTTCACAGCAAATTACTGAAAGACTTGAACAGATATTAAATGGTTTTTTTCATTAAATTTCATGGTAAAACTTTATTTTCGAATTTTATTGTTTTTTTAATTTTAAACATAACTTTGACTTTAATAGAATATTTTTTCAATAAATATCATTAAAATATTTTTAAAGAGAGATGTAAAATATAATTGCTTCATTTTCACGATTTTAAAAATATAAAACTTAATTTTTACCGTTTACCTTATTGAATGTCCATTGTGAATATTTTATCATTCTATAACAAATAGTAATAAAAAGCAAAACTTATATTAATTATTAAATTTTAATGAATTTATTATGTTGAATATATTATACGAAGTGCTGATCGCATAAATATTATTAAAATTAAATTAAAAAAATATTTAAATTAAATTCGTATTTAAAACTTTAAAAAATATTTAAATATAGTTATTTATAAAATAAATACCCAATTTGCTACTAAAGTCAAGCAAGTTCCAAAACTCGTTGAAGAACAAAATGGAAAATATAGAATTAATAAATATTATTACATTTATTTTCGTTTACTATTGTTTAAAACAAAACATTCATCAAATGTAATGTAAGTTTATTCAAATACTACAAAGAAAAAATTGATACCTGAAATCAAAAGAATGGCAAAACATTTTGAAATAATACAGTTTTATACAGATGAAATTAATTGTTATGCATTTAAACAATTTATTTAAAAACGAATTTAAAATCAAGCATTAACGGAATTTGACGGTTGTTTAAACAAGATAATAATTGATAAAACATAGTTTTTCTTTTTTAAATCAACATTCAAATCGGAAAGAATGTCTTTATTGTTGATTAAAACGAATAGAAAATACAGATCATAAATTACAAATGAAAATTTACAATCTGTTATGTGTTCATTGCAAACAAAAAACTATTTCCAGATTTTGAAGAAATCATAAAAATGGAACAAAACAAATTTAACATTTCATATTATGTTTTAAATAAATATGTAAATTTTATTTAATAAATTTTTTACCGTATTTTTAATTAGTTACAATAGAAAAATCTCCAACAAAAACTATATTTAAATGAAATTCATACAGGAAAATTAGAAAAGTATTTTACATTTTTTTACATGAGATATTAATTTAGTCACAAAATATGTACTGTTCATAGAATCTAATCCAAATGGAGTCTGAGTCGTTGTCATAAAGTATGTCATAGAAAACTTGAGAGTAGTAAATTTGCTAAGATAACCCTTGTGGATACCTGTCAAAGGTTTTAGGTTTCTAATATTGGAAAAATCACAAGTTTTTGATATTGTTATTCTTATAGATTATATAAAGCTTCTAAGAGCATTAAAACATGTCAACGATAAAAAAGTAAGACTAAATTTTATATGCATTTGTTAAAAATTAATGAATTCTATTTGGATATTTTGTTCACCTCCACAGTCTAAACCTATAATGACAAAATAAAAGATTTATGAAATTGAACGCAAGAAACTAAATTTGTTATCAAGGACCAATATATTTAAAAAACTATGAAGAATAAAATAATAAAAGTCGATCGTAAGATGAAAAACTATTATTAACAAGTGAGAAATGCGCTTGCAAATAACTATTGTTAAAGGACAGGCAGTTGTCACTGTTTCCCATTTTGGTGCCAAAGGAAGTGCTGAAGAAAATATAGAACATAGCTAAGTCTACGTATATCATAATTAAACAATTAATTAGACTGAATATGAAGCGATAAAAAGGAGATTAACAGAAAAGGATAAGTAATTTGAGCTAAAGCTAGAAAAAAGACGTGAAAATGAATGCCAAATTAAACACCCATCGTAAAAAACGATACAAAGAAATTGGTACTTTAGTAGTACTAAAAAATTAGTGAATTCACCTTCGTCATAAACTTTCATAACCAAGAGAAAATAATAAAATGAAAAGTCCTAAATAATTTTTTCAACCAGTCATTAGTCTGAGAAAGTTGATAATTAAGCAAATGTGATTTTTGAATATGAAAGCAAATAAAAATAAATAAAATTGAGGATATTTATAAAGTAAGGAAGAGAAAACCTCAAGTAACTAAATTGCAAAGGAAATGATACAGGAGGCTCACTGCCAAATTCTGTATAAAAAATAAATGACGGTTTATGATCAAAGAACATTGAAAATAAATTTGGTTAATCAAATATTGAGTTACAGACTAAAAATATCAGAAATGGAAATTAATGAATTGTTTAAATGTCATTTTTGTACAAGTGACAAAGAATTGTTTTTTGTTGGATAGGTTTTGTTTTAATTATAGGATCGATGAATTTTTAATATTATTATTATTATTATTATTATTATTATTATTATTATTATTATTATTATTATTATTATTATTATTATTATTATTATTATTATTATTATTATTATTATTTAAAACAATAAAGTGATAATTTAAGCCTTTTTCTGCAAATAATGTATTTAATGACTATAAGATAGTCCTTATCAATCTCTTATAGTCAACTATCTTATAGTCGAAAATTTTTTCATTAAATACATTATTTGCATCAAAAGGCTTAAATTATCACTTTATTGTTTTAAATAATAAATGCTGCTACCAAGAAATAATTACTTTATACTTATTATTATTATTATTATTATTATTATTATTATTATTATTATTATTATTATTATTATTATTATTATTATTATTATTATTATTATTATTATTATTATTATTATTATTATTACTATTATTATTATTATTATTACTATTATTATTATTATTATTATTATTATTATTATTATTATTTTTTTTTTTATTATTACCACTACTACTAAATCAAATATCGGCATTATCTACTGTTAGAGTTATGATATATCAAAGAATATTAATCATAATATTTCTCATAAAATTCTGCTGCCAATTATTTTTGTTCACCTAATTCTAAAATAATAAATAGAATATATTTGATTTTTTTTCTCCTAGCAATTATGATCATTTAAATATTTTTATATTTACCAAAACCTCCATTAAAATTAACTGTCAAATAAAAAAAAATCATATCTCTCAAAGAAAATTATTCATAAAGCTTTTTCATTCTGTGATGTTATTTATTTTTTAATTTCAAAATTTATTCCCTGTGTCAAAAATTACAATATCAAATCCAAAACTACTTTGAATAATCCGAACTTGTGTAAAATTTATCTTAGCTGATACTCAATAAAATGGAAATATTCCCAAAGGCATTTAATGGCTATAACGTTATTGAAGAAGGAAAACTATTTTAAATTAATAACTGATTTTATAATTATAAAAAATTTTATTATCGAAATTTCACATATATAATAAAATTTAAAATTGTATTTAAGAAATCATTAATTGATTATGAAAAAATTCACTGTAAGCAGATTTAAATTAAAATTTTAATAAAAATCTTTGAATAATAATTTATTAAAAAATAATATCACAAAAATAGAATTGGAAAATATATATTGTAAAAGTATATTTTGCAAAGGTTTATTATGGTTACGTTTAGAAAAAAAAAGAATTACAAATGTTATTATAAAGTCCTCAAAAAAAATTGTGAACCGTTAAATTTATTCATAATTTCTTCACAAACTTCATAACAACCCGAATAAAGTGTAAGGCATTTACAATTTGAAACATCATAATTAACAAAATGTCCAGAGGGTTCCAATAATCAATCCAATATGATGTTGGACCACCGCCTGGCTTAATACACTCCTGAACCCGTTTCGTCATTGACAGCGCCAGATTTTCAAAGAAAATGTTAGGTAACTGATGAAACCATGTATTGAGTTTTGCTGCTTTCATGTCAATTAGGTTATCAAATTTGTATTTTCCAATTTGATATTTCAACAAGGATCACGTATTTTCAATGGGTTTAAGGTCGGGTGATTGAGGAGGCCAATCCAGCAGAGCCCATCGTTGTTTACGGATCCATACTTTTACTAGTTTGCTGCGGTGGCATGGTGCACCATCACCCTGTAGAGCCCAATCTTTATTATTACCAAACGCCAGTAGATGAATGTGTGCCCACTGGATTACATACCCCCCAAGGGAAATTTTTCAAAATTATTTTCAAGATCAAATATTTTTTAAGGTCAAGGTCAAATTTTTCAAAATTTGAAATTCGAGAGTTCCCGCCAAGAGATATTATCTTTCAAAGGATATCTTTCAAAGGATATCTTTCAAAGGGCTATAACACACAGGGATTATTATTCTTAATATATATATACTCCGAGTTTATCCGACAAGATATTTTGCCCCCTTATGGGTAAGATCACTCTTAACAAGTTGCAAAGTTATATTATTATTATTACTATTATTATTATTATTATTATTATTATTATTATTATTATTATTATTATTATTATTATTATTATTATTATTATTATTATTATTATTATTATTATTATTATTATTATTATTATTATTATTATTATTATTATTATTGCATTTTAATTAATAGTTAAAAAATAAATTTAATTAATTAATTTAATAATAATGGTTATTATGCGTGCCAGCATTTATACTTAATATACTTTTACTATATAATAGTATTTGATACTTATAATACAATATATATTTTATTTATAAATTAATTATTTAAATATCCCTAACATATCCCCTGTTTAAAGGGTTTTAGCCATTCAACGTTGCGAATTATAATATTTCCATCTCTGTCTCGTAATTCATAACTATTTGCATGGATCTTTCTAACAATGACAAAAGGTCCTGGTTTTTACTTTCTCTGTCTTGGCATCTTCACGAATTTCCATACACTGTGTACATCTCCCACATTTATCTCTCGATAACGCGTCAGCGTTCGAAAGGTCAATTCCTTTTCGATATTTAATATCCATATCTAAACTACTCAAGAAGGTTTTTTTGTTGTCATCATAAATGTTATAGCCTTATGATCCGTTCTTAGCTGGAATCGCTTGCCGTAAAGATAGTGCTTAAAGTGCTGTGCAAAGTAATAAATTGCTAAAAGTTCCTTTCTCGTGATACAGTATCCTATTTCATGTTTACTCATCGTATGTGAACAATATGCAATAACACGTTCATTACCCAGATCATCAATCTGTGACAAAACAGCTCCTATGATGTCGAAACTATCATCCGTATCCAAAATAAATTCTTTCTCATAATCAAGATATATTAGAACTGGTGTAGTTGATAGTGCTTTCTTCAATTCCTCAAAACTTTCTTGACATTATTGTGACATAACTAACTTGTCTTTATTGTTTCCGCACATCGATTCTAATATTTTTGCGAATTTTGAATAAATTTTTGTAAGTTTTCTGTAATAATTACACAGTCCTAAGAAACTCCTCAATTGTTTTAAACATTTTGGTCTTTGAAACCCTTTTATTGCTTCTATTTTAGCTTCATCGACTTTAACACCTTCACAAGTTATAATATGACCAAGAAATTTTGTCTCCTTCACCAAAAATTTGCATTTTTCAGGATTTATTCTCAATCCTGCCTCTTCTATTTTTTCTAAACTTCATTTATTCTTTTTATATGATCTTCTTTGTCTTTTGAGAATATTAAAATATCATCTAAATACACTATAGCAATTTTCAATAATAATTTTCCTAAAACCATATTCAATAATTTTTGGAATGTAGCTGGAGCAGCAGCAATCCCGAATGGCATCCTATTAAAGCAGAACTGTCCAGATCTTGTTGAGAACGCTGTCTTTTCTTGCGAATTTGCTGTCAATTCAACCTGATAATACGCGCTTCCCAGATCAATGGTGCTAAAGTACATTGATCCATTTAATGAATCTAACATCTGTTCGATATTAGGCATTGGAAAGATTTGTCTTTCTGTAATTTTATTTAAACTTCTAAAATCTAAACATAATCGAATATCATTTTTCTCTTTCTTCCAGACACATACTAACGGCGTATTCCACGGTGAGTCACACTTCCTAATTATGCCGTTTTCTTCCAAATTTTTAATAGCTTCTTCAATCTTTTCTTCTAGGTGGGCTGGCTGTCTTTTTGGGTTCAAATGGATTGGTCCTTCAACAGTTTTAATATCATGCTTTAATAGATTGGTTTTGCCCATATCCCATTCATCTATCATAAATACTTCGGCATTTTTTTATTACTCCATAAAGCTTGTTGTCACAACTTAATCCTATTAATTCTATTGCTCTTTTAAATCGAAGTTTATCACTCGTTCTTTTCCCAAATTTGACTTCAATGTTGCATATTTCATTAATTCAATTTTAACTACACATTATGTAAATAAAAACTTTAAAAGTTACTTTAACCATGTGAAAAATACAAATTTATCGTAGAAACATGTGTGTATTACACGCAAAACAAGGCAATTATTTTTTAATTAAGCTATTTTATAGAAAACTAAATTTTATCTATATAATATATGAATAAAATCCCAAGAAAATTACGTTAACTGAATGAAAAATACAAATTTATCATAAAAACATGTGTGTATTACAAGGAAAACAAGACACATATATTTTGTAGAGAATTAAATGCTGTCTATACATGTTTACACTTTTCCAGGCGCTGAAGCAGTGAAGCTTCACCATAACATAATAGAGGATGAATTTTTGAGTGTAGGGAATGTTATTATTTTTAAACTTCAAAATAACTTGTCAAAAACGAAATCATTTATAAAAATATAATTCAATTAAATGACCATATGGGCCAAATTTCGAAGTGTTTATTCATAAAATGAAATATTTCGACGTAAAATAGGTTATGATCACTTCAAAATAAAATTTAACAAGTCTTTCTTTTCTGCTTCTTTTTTCTCTTATTTTCCCCCTTTTTTTCCCCTATTATTATTATTATTATTATTATTATTATTATTATTATTATTATTATTATTATTATTATTATTATTATTATATTATTATTGTTACTATTATTATTACTATTATTATTACTATTATTATTATTATTATTATTATTATTATTATTATATTATTATTATTATTATTATTATTATTATTATTATTATTATTATTATTATTATTTTCTTATTGTTAATAAATTTAATTTAAAATAATAACAATAGTTATAGTAAATAAATGTCTATAGTTATATATATATATACAAAATATTTTTCAAAATAATATCCTTAATAAAATAAGATATAAGCTAATTGAAAAACAATGAGTTATGGCTTTTATTTATTAAAATTAAATGGAAGAATATATTAAATGATTTCTATATATATATATTAGAATAAATAACCAAATTCAATATTGATTAAATATCTTTTTTATTTGTCAAGCCTGCCAAACGTTACGTAAGTAAACAAATTTCATCAATATATAGATATTGTAAAAACAATTATAATTTATTAATTGGAAATTGGAAACACAAATTAATTAGTAAACTCTACAGTAATACGAGTAATTAATTAATTTGATTAATTTCTATCCAGTTAATAGACTTTAAAGTAATCATAAAAATTACTTAATTAAACTGAAGACTAATTAGAGAATGAATAGGAATTATTAAAAATTATTTAATATTTTATTTTTAAAAATTTGTAAAATCTTATAATATTATTTTAAATATATGAAATTGGTGTCACTTGCAGATTGCGCATAAAAATCAAATGCGTAATGTCAAGTGTATTTTTGGATTGACATGACGTCTACAACATTAGCGTCTCGATTTAACGCAAAAAGGAGATGTTTGAAAATGCTTATTTTGTCGACTTGACACTCCATTTTAATGATCTGAAAAATAACAAAAATTAGCTCAGACAAAAAGAAATCAAATACGCCATCTTGTTGAGGGAAAACCTCTCTTTCGAATAACGCAAAACATTATGTCTATGTACGCTTATGTACGCTTACTTTTCCAAAGTACTCAACGGGTACCGAGCGGTACACCATTCTTCTATTCTGTGTTTCCCTGGAAACAGCACGAAAGGGTAAAATGTGGATTACCTGTAATCCACCAGGTAGAAGGTGGCGCAACTGCACCATTTTTGATTGGAAATTTTTTATGCATTATTTTAATGCTTATTATTACTTATCATTGCTATAAACAGTTTGTCGTGGACATATATTTTAGTCTGTAAAATATTGTAACAATGCAAATCACACAAATAAAAAAATTAAACTGTCTATCAAAATATAACAAAGGCAGTAACTTATTGTATTGTTAACTATAGACATTGCATGTCTCTTGAAATTTTGTTTTATTTTGATTCAATGAATTTTTATTAATTCTAATTTTGAGATATATTTAAACAAAATATTCTTTTCAGTTTAATATCTATTTAAATTCATTATTTGAAAAAAACTGTCGGAATTATGAAAATGAGTTCAGATATGATGTAAATGCACAAACATTCGAATGTAAATTAATTAAAAATACTGTAAAATTGAAAATCAAGTGCAAAAAAATTAATTAAAAATTTGAAAATTTAGAAACGGGTGAATGCGAATATTGCAATTAAAAATGAGCAGGGGCTTCTGGGCACAATTGTTACAAAAATACAGGCTAATTTATTATTTTATTAAAAATTTTGTCGATGACATAAATCTTTTCTATAGTAAAACAAAATTTCCAATTTTTAAAGAAATTATAGTTGTCAATCGGCGGCAAAATAATTTAATTTAATATCAATTAGGAAAATAATGGTCCAAAGTTTGCCTATTTTACCATTCTCGGTTGAAGAGAAAAGATTTTGAAATTTCTCAAAAGCGTTTAGAACATTTTTGGTTTTACAATTAGTGCTTTAGAATTTGTTGAGGATACCTAAATAACAATTTATAAAGAAATAAATAAAATTACCTGGGGAAATCGCCATGACAAACGGGACGATCTATAGAAACTCAGAAAAGAAAACGGAAGTAAAAGAAATTAAAAAAAGATAAAGGAAATAAAAGGAATCAAACAGGAAAATAAAAACCAAGGTCAGTACTAATTAATTCGTACAAAAAGGAAAAGGAATTTTGAAATCGGGGAAAAAGAAAAACAACAATATGCTCATCTCGACAGCTTGCCAGTGATAACAGAATTGATGGTAAAAGGCGTCAAACAAAAAAGGGAAATAGGGAAAATAACTTGACAGCTGTCAGAGATAAAATGGGACAGTCGGGAAAAGCAGGAGAAGGAAAATGGAAAAACACTTGATAATCTGGAGTGCCACAAGAGAAGCGAACTATATTAGGGAAAACTGGTGGACATGAAAAGGGGAATAAAATTAGAGAGAATTAAATTAGAGACAAAAGTGACGCGACATTGAGACAATTTGGAAGACGATTTGAGATACGATTTGAGAGATAAAATTATTGGAGAAAATTAGACGTTGGACGAAACGTTGTTGGACAAACGATTGTCAAAAATAATTGTAAAGGAAATAATTGTGGAAAGTAATTATTGGAGAAGAATTAAAGAAAAGAATTAGTTGAATAATAAAACGAAAAGATGTTATTTGATTATTTGAATAAAGTTGTAAAGAAAGTCAAAGAAAACAACCAGCTCAAAATCCCAGTTTAGAAACCTATCAGTAATTTGTGATCTTTTAATCCGGTGTTATACACAAGTGCTATTCCTCACCGAGTGTTGAAATAAGCATTGTATAGTCACCAAGTAGAGTGTTGAATTTATTGTCAGTGTCAAGTGAAAGTTTATTTGCGATTATCAATAAAGATTTCTGTTGTCAAGTGTTATTTGTTAATCGTATAAAGACACGCTTGGAGTCAGAGTAACATTTAAATTTATCACCAACACTATAACCCACCAAATTTGTAAAGAATATAATAGTTTGAAGCAGCCTTATTTAGGAACACATGTCCGCAGCCTAAACTGCTATTGTTAAATATATGAAGAATTGTGATTACTATATTGGGGAAACTTATTTGTATTTGGACTTGTTGTTTCAATATAAAGAATATATGGAGTTCGATTACAATTTGCTTTCAACTAAATATTACAAAAGACTAGTGGAGTTTCTGGGCAAAATGTATTCGTTCGGTAGATCAGAAATGCTCTTTGTAGAATAATTATAATTTAATATAATAATTAATAATCATTTCCATTTTCAAAATATTAATTTAATTCTTCACTATTTATAAATAATTATTTTATTAAAATAATTTGTTTAAATAGAACCAATTAAAAATTTTAATTTTATAATGTACAGTTAATAATTAAAATAATAACATTGAAACAAATTAAAATACTCTAAGTCCTCTTTAAAAAAATATGAAGCAACAGCTAATTATTTGTCGAAAATGATTGATTCGTCTAATAAACTTTCAAAAAATATTTTACCATAAATTTTTTAACTTTCTGCTTCCTTGGTAATAATAATTTTCAGCTGCGAAAATTTTTTCTCTAAAGTATAATTGTTTTAATTATTGTGTTTAATAAATTATTTAGAATTATTTAGAATTTATTGAATTGCTTTTACATGATATATTTTATATATTTTTTTAAATGATTGAAATAAGAATAATTAAAATTATTGAAATAAGAATAATTAAAATGATTAAAATTAAAATAATTTACGTGTTGGAACTTGCAACATGAAACAAGTAATAAAAAATTCAATTTAATCATTTGTTTAATCAACTATACTACAATTATATACTTTTTTTCACTCAATCCAGAAATGCAAAAGCTTTACAATGTTTTCAATTTGTACTATAATAAAACACAATTTTATTTTTATTAGTGATTTTGTTTCAATATTTACAACACTTAAATTTGACAATATTAATTTGTTATAACTTATCCACTATACATAATATATAATTTCAGACCATTATTATTACACAATTATAAATTATTAAAATATTTTTATATGAAACATAAGTTAGGTAAAATAACCTTAATATTTAGTATTTCATGATGTCTTTTTAAGAAATTTAAAATATTTAACTTAGATAATTAAAAGATTTTCTGAGAATATTTTGAGGAGTTTTCTCTACTGCAATTATTTTGTAAGCCAGTGCTTAAAATTTGTGTTAAATATAAATAGAAATATTGACCAATAGTTTAAATGAGAAATGAAAATATGGAAATTAGAAAATTAATTTTAATATTTTTAATTATATGTACGAATAAAATTTAGTAAATAAAAGTTTCACTCAATAAATTTGATTAAATATTAATTATTAATTGAATTTTTCTCGTTTATTTAGGAAAAAGTAAAAATAAAATTTTGTTTGTTTGTTCTTTTCTATTTATTATTTCATTGAAATAGTATCAACATTTATTAATTTATTTATTTGCAATTTATGTTAGCATTTCATATTATTTGATATTACTGCATTAAAATAATTTGATAATTGAGAATTTCGGCAATTAAAATATTTAAGAGGCCTATATTACAAGACGTTCTTCTGTTAAGAGGCCCAACTTTCAGACCAGAATTCCCATTGTGAAATTATAAAAAAAATCTTTGGATAGTTTGAAAATAAACAAGAAAATGTCCTAATACTTTAATTATGTCCAAATTTCAGAATTTACAAATGAAATTTCTTTTTTTGAACATTTTCTTTTTTTTTCAGTCTGACTATAATCAGCAGGTGGACGAGAGAGACGGCTCCTATGGCTCACATCTCGGTACTCTATATTCACATAATTACCGTCATATGTAATTCCGAAATTTTAATTGCCCATAAATTTAACACACATAAAAGTATAAAATATTATTTTCAAATGAAATTTAACAATTGATAACTTTCACATGTTAATATTTAATAAGGTAAATATTCTTCAATCATGTCGTTCGCGCCTTTTATGAACCTTATCTGAAGCTGAAGAACACGGAGAAAATATCAGTTAATACCGTAAATAATAATACTGTAAATAATAATAAGGTGTTAGAAGTGGGTCTCCATTTACAAAGCAAAAGGTTTACAGTAAAACATTACCACAAACGATGATCAACCAGTTGTATTCATAAGTATCGAAAAGCAGATTTAATCTGTTACTTTGTCAATATTTTTAACAAAAGAATTGAAAATTATTAATAATATAATCTGCAAGCTTGAAATTTTTTTAACAAAAGAATTGAAAATTATTAATAATATAATCCTCAATCTTGACAATTTTTATAACAAAAGAGTTGAAAATTATTAATAAATTATTTTCTTTCGAAAATGTAATATTTTATTCATGTAAGTTTCCATTGGACACTACCGGTCTTTAGCGTTATTTTCTTTTCTTGGTCTTTGAAGGTATATTTTGAAGGTATATTTCTTTGGTATATTTATATATATTTTTGATTTTCTAATGATTTATATCAAAATCTGATCCAAAATAAGTAAGCTGAAACATTATTTTATTTCTGCATTAATTTTTCATTTTATTTATATTCTCATAGTTCAATTCCATGTTAAATCGAGTTCTGTGGAAAAGTCTGTATAAATCTGTATTTAATCGCCTTTCAAAAATGACTATTTTTGAGAATTTTCACAAAAGTCTAATGTCAGTAAATAAATTGACGAGATAACTTCTAAATATTTATTTTATTGATAAAAGATGATTTTATATATTTTAATATTTTAGAATTATGTTATTTTTAAAAATCTGAAAATATTAACCTTATATGTGAGCAATAACTTCCAAATACGTTTATGTAGCAAGTGACATTGCTTTTTTATTATATTTCGTTTTAAATTTATTTTAGAAAAATTCATTAATTAAAACAACGATTCTCAACAATTTTGATTTTTGAATCAAAAATAAAAGTAATAAAATAATAAAAAAGATTAAAAAAAAAAGTTATAAGAACTTTTTTCAATTTTCACCACTGATTTGTCTTCAATTGACATTGTATATATTAAAACACTTGACTATAAATCAGTAACGATATCGATGTTTTTTTTATATCTATACTGACTTATAGTCAAGTTTTTTAATAAATAAAATTATAAAAATTAGATTAAATTAAATTGTTTTAATATTTTCATATATTTTGCGAACCACAAAACAATTTAAATCATCATAAACACTAAATTAGAAAATGTATAAAACACTTTTTTTAATTTTAAATTAAAAAGCAAAAATTATTTTCATGATAAAACAACTGAAAATACGAAAGAAAAACTAATAAATTAATTTATGTTTATTCAACATTTCTTAATGGTAAATAAATATTATTAGAAAGATTTCTTAAAGAATTAAAATTTAAAAAAATAAAAAATAATTATAACTATATTCTGGAAATTTGTTTATTTGTTAGTTAAATATTTCCAACGATATTGTTTAAATTTATTTGATAATAACAAATTAAAATTCACTTCCTAAAAGTAAATCAAAATAGACAAGTAAAACATTATCTATATTTGTATAAATTGACAAGAAAACTTTCTTTTACATTTTATCACGAATGATTTAATATTTCATGTATATTAAAATATTAAATTATAAATAATAAAAGGATTTACAGCATTCACTTTAATTAATGTGTTTTATACATTTAAAAACTTTTAAATAGCAATTTAAACGAGCTTTCTTTGCTCATTAATGTCTTTCAAAATGCATAAAAATAACAAATACAAACTGAAAGTTCTTTAGTTATCTATTTCGGTAATTTTAAATAACACATTTAATTAACATTTAATTATTTTAATAATATTAACATTTAAAAACTATCACTTTAAAATTCATTTTAAGTAAAAAAAATGCATGTATTTAAAATTTTCGTTATCTAGTTAAAATGTTACAAAAGGGATGTTCCAAAATATTATTAGGCAGAGCCGTAGCTAGGGGGTGGCGAATGGGACGACCCACCCGGGCGCCAAGTCGAAGGGCGCCAAAACTGTGAAATGATCATTTAAATATTTTTGCTTTTCTTTCTTTTTTTCATATTAAATATTTATATTCTGCTTTCCATGTTTACTATTTTCAAAAGTTAAACTGAAACAAAACTGTTTTGCTGGTCTATCTAAAGGTTTTTGCCTGGAAAGATCTTGAAAATCATTTGAAAGAAGGAAGAACATTTGATAATAATCTTTAATTTAATTATCTTTAATTTCTTTTATTTAGAATTCAATGTTAAATGTTAAAGTTGATCACTTGATCTTCTCAAATATATTATAATAGTAACCTTAATAGGAACTTAATGATCAAAACTCTGAACTTAGGTTTAATAAATACAGAGTAAATAAATTTTCAATATTAATGTATATAGACATGTATAATAAATATTTATAATTAATTGGTTTTCGTTATAATATAGGTTTGGTTAAGCATTGTATAGCTTTGCATCTTAATTTGACTCTTCAAGACCAATTCCATTCCTGTAAGTACATGATTAATGGGAGTGGTGGATTCTTTTGACACCAGGGCGCCAAATTTCAATCTCGCCCGGGCGCCATTTTCCTAGCTACGGCTCTGTTATTAGGTACAATAGAATCCGTTATAACGTGACTCGGTTAAACAAGTATTCGGATATGAAGCAAAACATCTTTTCAGTCTTATTTTCCTAAAAACTAGAATATTTTATCTACAATAAACAGCTTTTAAAACTGATTTCCAGAGGCTTTATTTATCCCAAATTTCTCATTTAACACAATTGTTTTGCGAAACCCCAATGCCATAGTATAACGATGTCCTAATATATTTACATAAAATTTTTTCAGCTATTTTATATATTAATTTAATACTAATTTAAGTTATAAAATAGATTTAACAATTATAATAATCATGATAATCAAAATTTTCAATTATATTGTCATTAGGAAATTTTAAAATCCTAAAAATAAATATTTTAATTAGTATTGTTTCAATGAACAAATTTTTGCCTTCATCAATTTGAAGTATTAAAACAAAATTCCCAAGACAAATTCCAATGTTATAAAACAGATGTGATTCAAATTCACGCATATAAATTCACGCTATTTATTTTCAACCAATATTATTTAAATTAAATTAATTTCCGTTAAATAAATTAAGTTTTCAGTTGATAGACATCAATTCAAGCCATATTGTTCAACTTAAAAATTAATATGACATCTCAAAGTTTCAGTCAATCATTATGATATTTATTACAAATTTTGAAAGTTTTAAAATTAATTAATTTTAATTTTTATATTATTATTATTTTGAATGTTGGATAATATAAAACCTTTTAATATTTTACTAATACAATTCAATTAGAAACCATACATTTTGATAATGTTGATAATCTTATGGAAGACCATCTGAAACTGCATTTTACAAATAATAATCAAATAAGGTAAGCTTTTTAAAAAATATTAAAATTATTAATAAATTAATTATTTTCAAATCTTTTCTTTGCATTGCTAATGAACTTTTATTGATTTTTAATAATTATCATGAAACTTTTAACAAAAAATATTGAATTTCGGATTATGAAATTTTGAATTAGATTTTTTTCGTTTAAATTTGAATTAAGTTTTGCAGAATTTTTACCAAATTTGTGTTTAAATATTATAATATTATTCAATGTTGTAAAAATAATTAACAAATTTTCTATAATATTCAAATATATTAGTAACGAAATTAATTGTTTTTATTATTCTTCAATATAAATTGTTAATGCTGCTTTTAATTATCACAGATATTGTAAATGGCGTTAGGGTTTTTATTAAAATAATTTGTTATACATATTTTTTACTTATATTCTTTACTTATTGTTACATGTTTATATTTATCGTATTCCGACAATCCGCCAACACGACAATCCAGCAAGTACGACAATTCGCCAACACTAAAAAATTGGCCAACGCTAACATTTATAAAAAAAATATTTGTAGGTCATCATATTAAAATTAATTCACATGTACTTGTACAACAAATTTGCCTAAATAATCATTCAAATAAAAGCATTAAAATCAAATACTAGTACCTATATGATCAGTATCATTGCGACATGTTGAATGTGAGTAGTACTCTTGTGAGCAATACCCATAGGGGGTCAAAACATCTTGTGGGATAAACTCAGAATATATAATAAAACGAATTAAATCATTCAAATTTATCATTGAATGAGTCAAATTATCACAAATTTTGATAAAAAATCTTGTTTACCTCTCAGCCGGTTATATTGTTTAAATATTTAATTAAAATTTTATATTAAACAATTACTAGTTGATTCTTATCTTTCAGCGGAAAATTTATTATTAAAATTTTAAAAATATAATAAATTTAAAATGTATGTATGTTAAAACAAAAATTTATCGACTTTTTGGCAGATTGTCGCTATGGCGGATTGTCGCTTTGGTGGATTGTCGTTTGACGGATTGTCGCCAGCCTATTAATGATTTGGCGGATTGTCGTACAACCTATATTTATAACAGTTTTAGCTTATTTTATGAGCCATTTTTTAATTATAAAAAAAATATTGATTTTTACTGTGCTTCATTTTAGACAGTCAAATCACTGGAGACAATAACTTGTAAAATAATTTTAGCATATTGATCGAATAATAATTTATAAATAAATTTAAATATGAAATATGATCTTTGTGCGTGCGGAAAATATTTTCCAAACTAAACAAAAATATTTCAAGAAAACATAAATTTTGTATATCAAAATTATTTACAAATCTAAATATTATTACGATTGATTGACTTTCCTAATTATAATTTCAGACTACACTTTCTATGATTCATAAT
Organism: Schmidtea polychroa; assembly: GCA_959609185.1. Classification (NCBI taxonomy): domain Eukaryota; kingdom Metazoa; phylum Platyhelminthes; order Tricladida; family Dugesiidae; genus Schmidtea; species Schmidtea polychroa. The sequence continues at coordinate 28,737 of CAUHTR010001330.1, forward strand.
ATCCTATTCCAAATTGAAATTGAAATTAATATATATATATATATATATATATATATATATATATATATATATATATATATATATATATATATATATATATATATATATATATATATATATATTATATGCGGAAGTTGAAAATTCTTAGAGATTTAATTCAAAATTTTGTTAAATTTAAAAATATTTTAAAAGAAAGATTGAAAAATTGTTTAAATAACACACGAAAGAAAAGACAAGTTTTTGAGTTTATAATTTATTAAATAAAATTTATGGAATTATTAAGGATATTAATGTTCTAACGAATGAGAATCCTAATATATTATATATAGATATATTTTATTATATATTTTTATTATATATTTGATATATTTTAAAAATAATGAAAATAAAAATATATAACAGTTCAAACCAATTTAAAATTTACAATATATCAAATAAAACTTTGGTTTTAAATGATTGTAAATTAAATTAATTAAAATCAAATGAAATTCTTTACAAATAAATATGTAAATTCAATGTTTAATTTATCATAAAAATCATTTATGCATTTCTTTGACTAAAAAATATTGTGAACGTTATCAAGTGATAATTGCATTTATTATTATTTCTACTTACATAATTGCAAATATTTTATATGATTCATGGTCACACATTTTATCCATTTAAATGATTCCGGAATAAGAAAAACAAAAAAAAGTAATAAAATAACAAATTAATTTCATTAAATAAATACCTTAAATTTTTACTATAGGGGTTAAAAATAAGACTTCAATAAAATAATTGAAAAATTAAGATTGCGAAATTTAATTTTATTAATTCTAATTTTGAGAAATATTTAAAAAAAATATTCTTTTCAGTTAAATATCTATTTAAATTGCAACAATATTGTGATAAGTAAATTGTAAAGTCCTAAAAATAAATATTTTAATTAGCATTGTTTCAATGAACAAATTTAAAAAAAATTGAAAAATTAAAATTGCGAAATTTAATTTTAATCAATTCTCGATTCATAAATTCATTCAACCTATTTTTATGAACAAAAAACATTTTTAAGTAGGGCTGCTCAAAGATCTTAGAATGTTTGGCTAAAAATTAGCCATGACAATAAATGGTGGCCGCAAAGAACCAACGGGCTTTATAATATATATAACAAAATAATTTTTTAATATTTTAATCACGATGGTAATGACCGAATAAAAAGGAAACTGGCCAGAAACCAAGTTTTACAACCCCCTTCCCCATCAACATGTACAAAAGTATTTTAATTTTTTGCTGATTGGTTAATTTAATAAAGGTTAAAAAATTATCATTTTTTGATTTATAATTTCATTGCAAAGAAATTTTGATATTATTATGGTATACAGAGTACATAATGTTTCACACTATAGTATGCAATGTAACTTCTTGCACTAGAAACTTTTCATAGAAAATATTATATATGATATTCAGTTCACTTTGTCATGAATAGTAAAATGATCACAATACGACAGCAAAACTCGTTAAGATGTCCCTGGAGCTTCTTAACTGATATCTCTCTTTATTTTTTAAAACTTTAATCTGTGAATCCAACCAGTACCACTTACTTAATGCTTTGTGTAAAGTCACTTAAGATAGAGTCATTGCAGTTTTGCTGATGATTTACTGTACGATGTATGTAACCAGCATTGAACAATCACAGATAAAACTGTCACTCATTAGAATGTATTGTCGATCCAGGTACAACTTCCCTTTCATTGTGTTTGCCTATGTAAAAGAAAAGTACATCTCGACCTTTGTACAATCTAAAATCCCAGGGTCTGTACACACGATTTCTCCGTTTGCGATTTAGCAATAGACTTATTATTGTTGTTTTCAATCGCATAGTCTCTCATGAAAAAAGCGCTCACTATTATATTTGCTTGAGGTTTGAAAACACTTGAACCATTACATTTATTGTGTTAATTGATTTTCCATTGATCCCCCAATTATTTATCCCGAACACTCCACAAATACACAAACACCAATATTTCGGAAAATGTGAGTTTGCTGTTTTCATGCGTATTAGTGCCTATTTTTATTCATAGTAAAGGTGATAAGATTATGCTTGAATTCGATGGAATACCAACCTTTCGTACTGAAATAACCAACTTCGGAAAACAGTGGCGTAACTAGTGGACTCAGGACCCTGCGTTGCGGGGGCCCAAAATTATTTCTAAAAAAATATTTACAATCATTTTCTGAAACTTTTTTCCCGCAGTTATATTTGCTTACAAACATAAAACTATCATTGAATAGCGGCTGCTGTGAATAACTATGTATTAAACTTTAACCGAAAATTTTTTTGCCAATATGAAGACAAGGAGGAAAGATTTTAATATTTAAGGTCCATTAAGTTTTAATTTCATTTTTGTATTATTTTTATGATATATGAAATGAATATCTAACTTGTTTTTGTTAAAAAAAAATTATTGTAGAATTATTTTACATTGCGCCGGGGCCCCAAATTTTGAAGTTCCGCCACTTTCGGAAAAATGTTCGGAAATTATTTGCATAATAGAAAGACTTGAAAAATTAACTGCGGAAATAGTTACCATGGAAATGATATTGATTGGAAAATGTCTTAATTTTGACCCAAAACATGACCTTCGCCTGATTGAGTATGGTGTATGCACCAAATTTGATGTAGAACGGTCAAACGATGCAGATTTCTATAAAGGACAAACAAAGAAACAAACAAACAGTTTGCTTTATATTATTATTAAATTTAATTTTAATCTATTATAAATAATGTGAAATATTTAATTAAATGACCAGTATAATATTAATTTTTTAAATAAAAATTAACACGTAGATCTGTGACCTGAAAGAATGAAGATAAAACAAAATCGTAAATTGCAGTTCAAAAAGTGAAAAGATAAAACAATTAAACAATGAATGCTCGCAATTTATAATTCCCCTATATAAATAAATATTGAAAACTTTGTTTAAAATATCGAAAATTTTTTGTTTAAAAAAATATCATTAAAATACAATTTCTATAAGATTTATAAATAATATTTCACTTCTGTATCTACAATGAATATTTCCTTTCAAATTCCATTAACAACAAGTCCAGGAAACTAAATTAAATATCTATTTCTAGAAATGTTTACACATTTATAAGTGAAACTGAAACATTTCATCTCATAAAATAATATCAACTCTTTTTCATTTTCATATATAAATAATTCAAATATTGAATTATATGAATGAAAATGATCATATTCCGATGGGTAGGGAACCAGATAACAGTTGAGAGAACAAATATGAATGATATAATTTCGAATTGATAAGTAATTCCTAAAAGGTATAAATTAAAAAAAATACCTATTAATCAATAAATTTCAAGGTTTTGCGACATCGATCATCGTGATTGGGAGAATAAACGTCCAATCAAGTAACGAATAAACGTTCAAAGATCAAGTAACAAGTAGACTTTATTTTCCCAGATCGAGCTGGTTTCCTTAAGAAAACATTACTAGATCATTCAAATTAATAGATTGTCCAATCTTAGTAGCTATAATAAGACTTTGACCTTGAATATTTTTGATATTATTTTGTAAATTCTCCAATTCGATAAGCTTCTTACAACCCATTATACGACATTTACCATTTTTGAAAAATATAATAGTATATTTTCCAGTTGTGTCAACATATTGATGCGGTTTACATTTGGGGAAATTCATCATGTCGATAGTTTCCAAAGACACACGACATTTATAATTAATATTTGTCAACAAAATTATTAAAAATTTACAATTTCTTGTGGCATAGAGATAAAGATTTACTGGTGGTCAATGTGTTAGTAAATATTTATAAAAAGCGAGTATATATATATATATATATATATATATATATATATATATATATATATATATATATATATATATATATATATATATATATATATATATATATATAATAAATGAGTGATGAAAACAGCTTTATCCTTTACGATATAAACCACATCAGATTCTATTAATCATTAAAATGGAACTAAGAAATGATGCGGTATATCAAATAGTTGGACCAAGTGTTACTGGAAAAACTTTGGTCTTTTAAAAATTACTAAATTCAAATTTATTCAAATAAAAATTTATCAAAATTTATTTGTACCGGGGTGCCGATGAAAAACTGGAATTGACTCAAAATAGTCTGAATAATTGAAAAATATGACAATAAAAAAGAGCTTTGAAAAAAAATTTGGTCAAATAGACTTACGAAAGTTTATGTCATCCTTATTGATTTTCTTGCAAGACTAACATATCCAAATAATCATAAATTTCTTATCAGTGAATTTGAAGATGCTAGAAAAATTGTCACATGATATATATTTCTTGATTTCACACAGCAATGTCCGAATGATTTACGGGTAAAAACTGATATTTTCAACAAAGAAGGTACCATAATTTATAAACAAAGTTGAAACCACTCATGACTGAATATGTTTTTGAAAGCGCGAATTAAAAATCTTAGAAAACTTAGAAAAAATATAAAAAAAAGAATTAAAATCAAAGTTCCACCAAAATAAAGTTATACATTTCCTATAAAACTTGTTACAAAATACCTTCCGACGATGAATCTCATTTCCAATAATCCAAAACCTAAACCAATTGAAAATATTAAACAAGTATAAGCCGGAAAATCATCGCAGTTTCCTGTTTTTCAATGCATTGTTAAAGGCATCGATCATGAAATGAATGACTATTTTGCATTCGTTTCTAAATTTTGCCATTGATAATTTACTCGATATTATACTCAAAATAGTCAAAGGCAAGATTAGAATCAGTAATTCCATAAAGCATTTATTGAATAAACATAACTTTTGTTATCATTAGTAAATAATAAAAGTCGTAAACAAATGAGAAAAATTAGATATAAACACCAATGAGGGTTTATTGTGACATTAATACCTTTGGCATTATCATTACAAAAATCATCATAAAAAATGGGTGCTAATTTCTATTTACTTAATATTAATTTAAATTTAAAATCTTCTTACTGTAATGGAGAAGATATGGACGAAATCAAAAGACGAAGCAGTTTTAGGTGGAGTCGAAAAGTTAAAGAAGAGTTTCGAATTTTTAAGAAGAAACCCAGAATTGGTTGTCGGGACTGCTCCGATACAGTTTGAACAAGCCAATACTGAAAAGATTTCCAACAAGAGCATAAAAACATTCGGTATTGATTATTTATGGCAAATTGATTTAATGGAGATGAAATCATATTCAAAGATTAATAAAGGATAGAATTATATTTTGACATGTATTCATGTTTTCAGTCGTTTCGCACTTACAATTCCTACCAAAGCTAAGTCTGCCAAGGAAATATCCAAAGCAATTAAACTAATGTTTACAGATGGACATCCAGCCAACTTACAAACCAATTTGGGTAAAACACTTGTATTCAAATTCATTTTTTTCTTTAGGAAAGGAATTTCACAACAGTAAGGCGAAACAAATCCTAGATAAGTTCAAAATCAATCATTATTCTATGCATTCGCAATTCAAAGTCGCTCATGTTGAAACATTTAATCGAACCTTGAGAAATAAACTGAAAACTATTTTTCTGCAACAAGGTAATAAGACATGGATAATTGTTTGACTTCAAATTATATATGGTTATAATCATACATCACATCAAAATTTGAAAGGCTTTAGATCTGTTGAGATATACTGACTTACACTGTTCGAAAAATGTTGAAAAAATATAAAAAACCATTTATAAATAATTTCTTTTATAAAACATTTATATAACATTTTTATACTTCGGTGCAGTGGACGGCGGCTCATAATTTTAATCTTTGTATTTTTTAATAAATATATATCAACATGTTTTGTGTGTGTGTGTGTGATTCCAAAGATTTGATGTAAAATAAACAAAGTTCTTAGAAATTGTTTCTAAGCATTTTTGAAATTTTTTTTATTTAAAAATATTTATTCATTTATTTTAAAAAGAAATTTTTTTAAATAGTTTTTCGTAATATTTAGCAAAAAGTTATTTGTGATATTTTATTCGACCTGGAGTGGAGTTTTAAAATTTATTAATCTGGTCACAAAATTGATACTTTCGATTCCAGATGGGGTTAAGATATTTTACATAGTACTGATGAGACCCAAAAAAAGCTCGAAACCTTTTAACCCTTTCCAGCCCAGTGATTCCAAATGGAATCATTAGTTAAAAACTCAGTTTTTTTCTCTCTACTACCAAAACGGTTGGCAGTAACTAGTGAGAACTATAGTAAGATATGTTTTTAACAGTTGGCACAGTTGGGCAACAAAAAAAATGAAGTAAAATATTTTTATGATAAAATAAGTAGTTTTGGTACCTACTTACTGCATATATTTTTTTGTTTTGAAAAAATTTGGGCTGGAAAGGGTTAAACTTAATTTTATTCAGTTAGTCATCTGAAAACTACAGAATAAATATTTGATTTTTTTAACAATAATCAAAGAATGAATTTCAGAAATTAATTAATTACACAATTTATACTTAATCAAGATAATGAACCAAATATGTCGAACTAAAAGAATTTTGAAATAATCGCTAGTAGAAATTATCATTTATTTCCATAATTTCCTGTTCTTGTTAAAATTGTGTTGAGTGAAATTAAATTCATGTCAAATTAATTTACCAGCTAAATTTATATAAATATATTTTTATTATTTTTTTAATTTATTTATTAGTTTTATATTTATTAGTTTATAGACTTTTTATCTATTAGAATGGCATTTACATTTAATAGTGTAGAGTTGTCAGTGATTATGTTAATTTTATATTTTATTATATACTAAACTGTAAATTTGATAAAAACTTGATAAATTATAATTTAATTGTTTAAAACTTTTCAAAACCAAATTAAAGATAAAACACTATTAAATTTCAAAGTTTTTGACGAACCCCCAATTGACTGGAAGTATCCAAATAATTAAGTGTTGAGCATTATAAAAACAAAAAAAAACAATCGTATACTTATGCAATAATTTTATATTCTGGTCATATTCATATTTGATATAATAATGATATAATATACCAGGGGTCGGCAACCTTTTTTGCCCGCGGCTCAAAATTAACCAAAATGCGAGTATTAAAGAAACGTTTGGGTCAGAGTTATTTTCGTATTAAAACAGCATTTTAGTAAAAAATAAGATATATTTTATTAAGAAAATAATTACAAACATACCGTATATACTCGTGTATAAGCCGAGAAATTTTGGGCAATTTTTTAAGCTAATTTTTTCAAAAACATGTCAAAAACAAGATTTTGTGATTATTTAAATAATTCGTCAGATTTTAGCTATTTTTTTACCTCGGCTTATATACGGGTACTTGATTTTGGACAAAAAATTGACTATAAAAACTCACTTCGGCTTATACACGAGTATATACGGTAGTTGAATAAACTTTATTTATAAACTTTCTCTACGATATCAATGGCTCCCCTCATGTTGAACTTGTGACGTCAATTTAGTCAAGTCTGGTTTACAGTTAGTCGTTTTAAATCGGATACAAGCATCTGAATTTTCCATAGTTAGCCTGCTCCTGTTTTTGCTTAAAATAAATTTCATTTGTGAAAATATTTGCTCACATTTATAAGTGGACCCGAATGTGGACAAAATGGCAAAGCCAATTTTTTAATGATGAAAACCTCGTAGGAAGTGATGCCCAACATGTTGATATCATGAGAAAATGATTATCTTCTGTATTTTCCAAATCGTTCCGCAATTTCTTGAATTTATCCATCCATAATGTTGAACTTTTAAAATTAATCATTTCCAAACTAAAATTGTCAATTCTTAGATATTCAAAATACTGCAAATTTATAATATTTTCTTCTATCTCACTGGGCTTTATTATAAATGTAAACATTTCTCCATGTTTCTTAAGACTTTGAAACCGACTTTCATATTCACTTTTAATGACCGAAATCCAACTTTCGAACATATCTAGATTGCGTTCATCGATATTTTCTTTGAATGAAATGAAAATGAAACTTTTTAGTTTTATTGTCAGTTTCAAATAATATCAATTTTGACGTAAAACTCTTCCAATCTTCATACATTTTCAAAATTGTGTGGTTATTTCCTTGGAGTCGTACGATGAAAGCATAATAATGGTTCATTATGTCTGTTAAGAACAAAAGTCTTAAAAACCATTGTTTAGTATTGAGTTCGAGATCATTTTCACCGATTTTGTGAAGAAATATTTGTATATCATCAATACTCTCTACAAATCTATTAAGAACTTTGCCCCGACTCAATCATCGTATTTCAGAATGTAATAACCAATCTCCATATTTCGATTCAATTTCTTCCAAAAATGTTTTAAAGCGCCTGTGTATTAATGCTAATCGCGCTATTATCATGTTTACAATCTTAACAACATTTTCCATTACATCTTTAAGTTGTTGTGTAGATGCCTTTGGAAATAAATTTTCTTCATGTATGATACAATAAAACGATAAAAGTGAACGGCCAAATTCATTTTCCATTAGTGTTACAAATCCTACAGTTTATCCTCTCATATTTGGAGCGCCGTCAGTTGTTATGGAAAACAATTTACTCTTTAAATCCAATACTTGCCCATTTTTGAAATTTGTAAACTCTTGTACTTGACGAAAAATATCAGTACCTTTGGTGGTGTCATTCATTGAAGCAAGAACTCATAGTTGTTCATTGACATTCGAGCTATTTATTGATGTAAATCTAATAATTATTGCAAGCCTACCAATACTATTTATGTCGGTACTTTCGTTAACTACAATGCTGATTATGTCACAAGATAACAAATCATTTTTGACCTGTTCATCAATATTCTTGGCCATATCTTCAACGCGACTCTGGACTGTTCTAGCTGATAATGGCATTTCTTTGATTCTCTCAATTATTTGTTTTTTATTTGTGAAGTCATTAAATAAGTATTCGGAACAATTTATGAATGCGTTTCTCTAAAACACCCATCTGTAAATGGTTTTCCGATGGTACCAATGCTAAGAGCTGCAACAAAGTTGGCAGACGTAGCGTGATTGTTTCTGGTAACAAAACTCTATAAGAATTTATTTTGTTTTCCAAAATATAATACACGTTTAGCAATGTATTCAGATTTATCTTCATTTTTCATTTCACTTACATCTTTATGTTTTGAAGAAAAGTGTCGTTCAATATTATAAGTCCTGGTGGTAATTATATCTGTACATAAAGTACATATCAATTTGTCACCATTTTCGATACACCCATACTTTTCTGTTCACATATCTTGAAATAATCTCTTTGCTTTTTGTTTGTTCATGTTAAATTTTTAAATAATACTGTACTACACGTGCTATAACTATAACTGACATTCAACTGAAATAACGACGCGCGAGTACAGGAAAGGTACAATTTGTTCGGACATGTTGCTGCATTCCGCATACTATCGGCCGATTCTATATCCAGTCAGACGGTGGTGGGGCTTTAAGTGATATTTTTATATGTTATACTGGATTCAAATTTGGTACGTTCATAACTTTGCGACAAACTTTTTTGGGAAAAAGAAAAAAATGTTTGTATATCTTATACTCTATTTTCGGAACTAAAGTGGGTCACTTGAAATTATCAAATGGGTCACTCGGTGACCCACGGGTCATAGGTTGCCGACCCCTGTAATATACTATTACATATTATCGTCATATATTTGATATTATAAGCTCTCAAATCCTCTCTGTTACAAGGAATACTCTAACCATACTGCGTTACAAATTTGTATTTTTCCATTGTGTAATTTCTAACTATAGTTTATTTTATGTCCATCTTCAACAATCGTCTTTGAACTTTTATTTATCTTATTCCTTGCTTGTCTCGTCTCTTTTTATAAGCACTCTATTACCAATTTGAAACTTTCTAGTAAAATAAAATAAAAAGACATTTTTAAAAATATTAAAAAAAGATGATAAGTAAATAATTTAAATTGTAATTTAAATTAGGAAATTTTAATAATATTAATTGAACTGAAAGACATTTTGAATTTAGTAGTAAATTGTTTAATTTATTATTTTATGTTTGCAGCAGGAAATCATTTTTTGTCAATGTTTTGCCTAATCTTTCAATTAATATATATATATCGATGTTTTTTACGATATTCACGAATTTTCGGCACATGTCTTTTGTGTATTGTGACTATTAAAGCTATATTCATTTCAAAAATATTTTTTGCGAACTCTTTTGGGTATCCATTTTGCAAAAAACGGGTTTTGAAGTTTTCAAGGGTTTCTCGTTTTTTTATGTCAGAACAGTTTCTTATTGCTCATTTTCTCTCTCCTTTTCCGTGACTTTCCCAATGCATAATATGTTCAATGTGTAGACTTTTATTTCAAGAGTGAATTATATATTTGTGTTGATGAAGTTTGCATGTGATAAGATAATGTTGAAATGTACAGTGGAGACTATGAAAATGTCATCAATATATCTTTTTTAAATCAGGATTTTAACTCCAAAAATGATCTATGCAGAAAGTGGCTAAAATTGACGATGGCTAAACCCATGTCTAAACCATGAATTTGTTTAAAATGCTTTCCTTTAATTAATACAGCATCTGAGTCTATAGTTTGTTTGATAATTTCTATGAAGTCTTGTTCAGATAAGTCTGCAAAAATTGTTTCCGATTTGAAAGTTTCGAAGAAAGAAGCTGCGACTGTAAAGACGTTGTTTTCACCAGTGAGAGGGATGGACCCATAAATATTTGAAACGTCAAGGAATCCCGAGAAGTATTGTTGCCTTGATGACGCAAATTCTTGATATATAAATTAAATATTTAAATGATAATCAAAATTCTACTAAACTTGTGGTACAAATAACAGTTTTATAAGATTTTTCAAGTGAAAACTGTTAAAAATGTAAATATAAAATAGAATCAGCTGCTTTATCCCTTTGGAACAAATATTAATTTGTGAATTATTGAATCATTTGACAGAATTATCCAATCTATGTTATTAGTGGATTTCGTATTTTATTCGATTTTATTCAATTTTACTTATATTGCGGTTGTGATATCAATAAACTTTAATATACCATTGAGATTGCAGTTATTTCTCTTAAAGAAAACTAGAAACCAGATAAAAATTAAAAGACAAGCAATTTAGTTAGTAACTAAACAAACAATATTTAAATAATTATAGTTGTTTTCTAATATTTCTGTATTTAAGTACAGTATTGCTCAAATTAATGTGAATAAAAGTGTTAATTTAAAGAAATCATTTATTTATTTCAAACAACGAAAAACAAAGAGAAAATTATTACATTCACATGTTGATAATAGGAAGTATGTGTTCCCTTTATGAAGACTAGCTTACTGATTTAGAACAGGATTTAGATATGGCGAATTCCCTGAAAAAACCAGGCGCTAAATTGTACATGCCAACTGAAAAAAATATGTCAATTATTTCGTGTTCACACTAATTTGCATAGTACTGTATTTTTATTTTATTTGAATATTTATCTATATTTTATTTTCATTCAGCTGTTTCAGAAAAAGTATTCCAGTTAGGCTTGCCAACTCTCCCGTTTTTAACGGGAGTCTCCCGGAATCGACTTTCATCTCTCGTCTCCCGGTTAACTATGACCCGGGAGATGTTTTTCGTCTTTCCTTTTTTCGAATAATTTTTTGTTTTCCTGTAAGGTATTTTATGAAAATTTACGTAAATCACCAAAGCTATTGGAGTCAGCCCGACGACAAGAAAAATACAATTTTAAAAACAAACAAAAATAGCATGATTTGTAAACTGTATTATGTAATATGTAAAAATAATTGTTTTGTTTAAATCGTTATGGTATTAGTCATCATATAGTTAAAATCACTAACATGTGTAAACCAAAAAAGTGAAAAAACACCTGTTATATTATTTCTTAAGCGTTATACTGTTTGCAATTTTATAATCTCCTGGGTTCAAGGTTGTGGGAGTTGGCAACCCTAATTCCAGTTGTAATTAAAAATTACAAACGTTTAACTTAATTAGAAAGTACATACATTCTGTGACATGAATTTTATTTATAATAATTATAAGCAATAATTATACTGTAATATAAAAGAATTACATGTAGTAACTATAGTATTATATATATATATAAATATATATATATATATATATATATATATATATATATATATATATATATATATATATATATATATATATATATATATATATATATATATATATATATATATATATATATATATTTAATCTATTGTGGTAATTAGAAGTAAATCTCGAAAATACCTTAATACGAGCTGGAACTGTAAGAAGTTGATCAAACTTTAATAACATTGAAAATCTAACAAACACAAATAAATATCTTGCAAGTATAATATAAAGAACTTAAATAAAAAGACCAGTGCAAGTTTGGATAACCTCATTTTGAAGATCTTTATAAAAGAAGTTTATAAAATTACAATTAAGTTATCATTAATTTTTAATAATAATAATAATAATAAATACAATGCCAATTGAAAAGAAATCAGTGGTGAAAATTGAAAAGAAGTTCTTAAAATAATAATAATAAATGATAAATTTATCAAAAAACAATAAATAGGCTTCTTTATTATTTCAAAATTAAAAGTTCCAAAAATTCAAAAACTAATAAATCAATTTAATCTCCACTGAATTATTTAATTATTATTTTTAGACAGATTTGAATTTCATAATTTAGAGAGAGTAATTATATAATATAATCTGATACCAGTAAAATAAAAAATAATGAAATTTTTAAGATTTGGATTTAATTTTTTCAGACATACAAATTAAATTGATAATTTAGGTTTAATTATATCGTAAATCCTCGTATGAGTCGCACCTGTACAGCTGATTTTAAAACCGAAAATGAGTCAAAAGCATGGTATATAAAAATATCACAACATTTAGGCCTAAAGTATGAATACGATTTATACACTAGGATTTACTGTAATTGCTAAATGCCCTTAATCAAAAAATATTAATATAAAAATAGCAACTTTATTTAATTTTTATTTATGAATATACTACTTATATATTTCTAGTAATCTATTATTATTATAAAATAAATTTTAGATATTAAAATTACTGACAATTTTGTTTAAGGGAGCATTTCTCAACCGCTGGTCCGCGACCCTATATTGGGGCACGAAAAAATACAATTGGTCCGTGTACAAAAAATAGATATATTTTTGGTCCGCAGTACGTTTTGGGTTGAGTAACACTGTCTTAAGGTATATTAATGTGTATTAATGTGTTATATCAAGGGCATTTGTAATGTTCAGTAACGGATCTTCAACTTCCATAATGGTTGCATCAATATTTTCTCTTAAATTTTTTGCTTGGCAATTGTTCATAAATTATTGATATTTAAATATTAATTTTCATTTTTGAATTTCTAATTATTTATTACTTATTGTTATTATAATCTTGATAAAATAATATTAATAATAATAATAATAATAATAATAAAAAATAATAATAATAATAACAATAATAATAATAAAATAAACAGTACAAGTTTTGTGATACCCATTGCAAATCCCAATAGTAGACTAGTTTCAAGCTTTTGACTGTCATCAGTACTATGCAGGAGACGCGAAGATTTCTCTTCGCGCCAGGTAAGGATACAATATTGCTGATTCAACTCTATTGCATACTTTCCCCGGTACACTGGAAATCACATCGCTTGCTAATTAACTTGGTCGCTGAAAAAATCTGTAAACTTGTAAACATGGCGTATGAAAAATCATAATCACCTCTGTGGACTAAAAAATTAGTCGATACACAGAAACTGTTTACAAGTGAATCCGATTACCTTAAGCATTTTAAACTTATAAAGTAATGGTGTAAAATTTTTTTATCGGATGTGTTACACTTGAATAAAATAAACAGTACAAGCTTTGTGATACCCAGTGCAAATCCCAATAGTAGACTAGTTTCGAGCTTTTGGGTAGTGTTGCTATTATGTTTTTGTTGACTTTATACATGATGGTGTCAAATATAGTTTTTGTGAAATCTAGCCATTTATGGGATGTTCCATTTTCGTCGTTGAAATAGTTAGGGATATTCGGTTTAGGGTTTATTATTGAATTTATAAAAAAGGGAATAGATAATGGGTTGAACTGGGGGTTAGAGTTGTCGTTCATTAATGGGGTGTTCGTTTATGTCTGTTGATCTTTTGAACATTTGGTCAGCTTCTTGGGGTTGTGTTTTTTGCATTGGTTAATTTTGTTTGTTTGTTCTTTAGAAAAGAATTTGTTTGGTTAAGGATATGGCTTACTGTGTTCAGCCAGGAGTGTCACTATTTAACTTACAACAAAATTATTTTAAAAAAAAAATAACTAACGTATCTTAAACTTCCATAATGGTTGCATCAATATTTTCTCTTAATTTCTTTGCTTGGCAATTGTTCATAAATTATCAATATTTTTTCATTTAATTATTAATTTTAATTTTTGAATTTGAATTATTCATTACTTATTGTTAAGTTATTGTTAGTTATAAATTGTGTAGAAACTCAATTGACAGATAGAACTAAATTTTTAGGTTCAAAACAAAACATAAGCTATCAGACATAGATACGTAATACGTATATAACATAGTATCCAATGTACAGTGTACATTTTAAGTTATAGTCGAAAAATTTTGTGATGCATACAGGGATTCAGAGCGGAGCGGAGCCACGAGCCCTGTGCGGCTCCGGATCGGAAAATTTGCTTGGAGTAAAGAGTGGATCAGTAACTAAAAAATTTAGAAGGAGCGGAGCAGTGCGGTTTTGCTCCTCTCCATATTTTTTAAAATTATTCGAAAACGAATGTAGTGTCAATTTTAGAAAATTAGTGTAACGTTTTGTTACTTAGGTATCAAAATTTTGGTTGCCGGGAAAATGAAAAGTTTGCATATTGGGATCTAAGTTTCTGTTGATGTATCAAATAACAGCTGATTATAATTTGAAAATTTGAATATTTTGATTTATATTTTGTTTAATTGGTTTTAGAATTTTTAATTATTTAATATTTGTCTTTTTAAATAATAATATTCTTGGGTAAGTAAGTTTATCATTATCCTCTTGATATATAGTTTCATTATTTATTATTTTTCAACTTATTAAAAATGCGATTCTCAAATTGCAAGAGGACCACTTACTTACTTTTAGGGGATTTTTATTCATTATGGAACATGACAAAATTAAAAGTAAATTCAATGCAGCAGATACTTGCTAAAAAAACTATCGGAAGCAATGAATAAGAGAAAAATGATTTTGTTATATAATAATTTTGTTAATGCTGCATTATATTTAATTCCATGGTTTCAGTTTCTACTATCATCTACAAACATAAAGGCTCCACAAAATCATCTAATGTATACTTGGAAAACGCTGAAAATTATTAAAGAAATTAATGAAGTGGAAATTGGAAACTGGCGATCAATGTGAATCTCAATGTGAATCCTCAAAAACAACCGAAATGGAAAATGTAAATGAACTTGAAATATTTTTGACAAGCGAAGCAAAAAAACTGAGAAAATTCCAATTTACTCATCAAGTGAAATTAAAAATATTATAAAGAATTTTATAAATGTGCCAAGAATCAAATCTGATACAAATATTTTGGAGTATTGGAAGACTAGAGAACTAGAACAAAGTATTCTCTATGAGTTGGCACAAGTTATTGTGACAATGCCTGCTACACATGTAAGTGTAGAGAGAAATTTTTCCTTGTTAAAATATGTGTTTTCGCACCTTCGTTGTCGCCTGAGCGAAGAAAGACTTAAAGATATTTGGCTGATCAAGCTAAATAATAATTTTATAGAAAGATTAAAAAATCCTTAAGACTTTATAATTGTATTATTATTATAGTAGAACTATATTTATGTTTCTTAATTTTAATATAAAATTTTAGTTTTTTTTATTAAATCCAGAGCCATTTTTTAATGGAGCGGATCGGATCAGGAGAGGAGCATTTTTTTATTTAAAGGAGCGGAGCGGATCGTTATTAACCACCGCTCCGAATCCCTGGATGCATATATGCATCACTGTGCAGTGTAGGGTAAAGTGATATTTAGTATAATAGGATAAAGTTTTGTTTGTTACCATTTATATTGAAAGCCCATGGCTAACCAGGTGAATTATTCACAAATACAAAATACGTCTCAAATAATATACACAAACATATCCGTTATCATAAGAAATGAAACAACATTTCAACTTACTTTGTGAATATTCTAATAAAAAGATATAATTTTTTAGAAACTTTTTAATAACTGATATAGAAAAACATTTTCTACTGCAGGCAATATATTTGAATAATATGCAAAGTTTATTGAACTCCTTCATTCAATAAAGAAAAGAAAAGTTTACTAATTTTTTTACCAATTATTTTTACAAACTAAAATATGACATGAGCCTTAGTTTTTTCACTGATTGGGAATGGGATAAAATTTAATAGCTCCATTAGAATCAATAATAAAAAAAATAATAATTATAATTATAACAATAATAAATTAATTAATTAGTTATTATTATTATTATTATTATTATTATTATTATTATTATTATTATTATTATTATTATTATTATTATTATTATTATTATTATTAATATTAATATTAAATTGGTCTTCCTTTATACAAAACCGTTTCATCCTTTTGAAGTAGAATAATTACAGATTATTAATCTTACCTTCTAGCTCATTATTCATTTCAGACGCCCTGTTATATCCAGAATTTTGAGGTTTATTTTCGGTAGAATAAATATGAATACTAATATGAAATTTAGCATTTCATTTTCCAAAGTAATTTTATTTTCATTCGCTGCATTTAAGTTTTACTCAACGAATAAAACATAAGAAAATTGAATAGGAAATTATTATTTTAGAGCAGTGTTGAAAGACAAGGAGAATATTTCTGAAATTCGCTTGTATTTGTTTTTGCTTTAATATTTTAAAGAGAAATTTGTTTTTTTAATATGAAATATTGAGTGAAAAATAAATTTTAATTGTAAATAATTATTGTTTTTCGGATTGGTGATAAAAATAATTAATCCAAAGATTTGATTAAAAATTTAAAAAATAGATTTTTTAATTATCAAATAATTAAGTTTTTCTCTTTAATTAATTTAATTATAATATTTTTACTTAATAATTATATCATCAATTAGAAACTTTAATAAATTCACTTGAAAAAGTCAGTGCCGAGAATTCGTGAATATCAAAAACATCGATATATTTACTGATTTATAGCCTTCAAGTTCTTTTTAATAAATTTAATAAAATAGTTTATAATAAATTAAGTATTGATTTTAATTAATTTATTATTTAACTCTTTTATATTTATAAAGTTAATAATATCAAAATTATCTAAAATTAAATTACTTTTAATTGTAGTGCCTCCACTTTATATACTATTAAAAAGAAAAATTGTTTAAATAACCAGAAAAACGAGAAAAAGTACATTTAAAAGAAAAGATGAAGACTATTAAATTCTTAACACGAAAACAGAAAGAACTTTTCAGCAAGCATGCCATCCAAATCATCATCAGTTTCAGATCGAATGCAAAAAATTTTAATTTTATTAATGTAATTGACATAAATTTTAAATTTTCTAGGATGATTTTATTATGTAATAATTTTATTAAATTAATAATTTTTTAATAATTTTATTTTATTATGTTTATAAAATATTCTAACTTGAAAAATTAAAAAATATTTAAAATATACTAAATAAAAAAGTCATTGCAAAAGAATTTAAAGAAATTAAATTAGTTCTAAATAATACATTAAAAACTATGAAGTTGCAATAGTGAGATAGTGTTAGGGTTGCACAAAATAATTAAAAATTATTTATTTAAATTATGAACGTAAAAATCAATATATTTATTTCAGGGAAAAATGGATTCCTATGACAATTGGAAACAAAAATATCTATCAAATAATTAAAATTGATTTAAATGAGAAAATACAAATTTATTCATCAATCTTCGCAATTATTAAACAAAATAAAATTTTCGACAATCAAATGAACATAATAATTTTTTTAGAATTGCTATTTTAGAGTGTAGACCAGAAAGAAAAAAGTAAATTTGATGGAAATAAAGCAGTTTTAGTTGAAAATTATTATGTAATATTAAATTACTGTCAGAATTACGAAATAAGTAATATTGTAGGAAGTTCATTATTCTCATTAGGAACCTGGTGACGAACAAATAATGTTTAAATTTTAGAATGTATATATACATATCTTGTAGCACTTGCATTGTAATGGAGCATTATCTTTTATTAGATCAGGAGTGGTCAACCAGTTGATCGATCCTCCCATTAAATCTTTATAAAAATTACTAAAAAACAATCAATTTTAATTTAAAAAAAATTGTTTATACAAAAATTAAAATTAATATATCATCTTTTAAAAGTTGTATATGTCATTTTACATCTAATTCATTTAGGTCCACATCGCCTGCGGGAATGATGTCGAAATCACTCATTCTTGGATGCTTCCTTCCAGATGTTTTATCAGGTCGCTTTCTTTTGTTTTTTCTTAGCTGTGTCAAGTTCACTTGTCGACGGATGAATAACTAAACAATATTGATAATTTATAGATTTTATAATTTGTTTATAAATTATCAATATTGTATAGTTATTCATCCTTAGTGAATGTAGGTAACCTGATGATGATAGTGATGCTATCAAAATATATAGTGAAAAAGAAGTTCGAATGGCGATTTTTATTATTAAAATCTTTACCGTGTTTTTTTAAAGTAAATACATAAAAATTTAATTAAAAAAAGTACATGTAATTTATATATCACTTATGATAAAGCTTGTCGATAGACTATATTTTTGGTTTTTCCTTCTGATGAAAAATGAAAAGATTTCTTGGTGACCCAACTCTAGAACATGCCACATATAGCTATCCATGGGCAAGGCATGCTTCCTCAAGTACAATGCCTGTCACTTTTAAAGACTGTTCCTGTGCCTTGTTGATAGACATGGCAAATGCAAGCCTGATTGGAAATTGGAGGCGCTTGAAATCAAAAGGCATATCTGTTGGTATGAGTGGAATTCTTGGGATGAAGACATCTTCTTCCTTGGTGCAGCCTGTCAAAATTGTGGCTTTTATTACATGAGGTAAGAGATTCTTGATGCTCAATCGTGTTCCATTGCATAGTTTAAGGGATATAAATTTCTCAAAAGTATGATAGGAGCTCCAAATGGCTGAAAGGTATTAGATAGGCTAATAAATAAACTTGTATACTACTTTAAGTTTGTTTAGGTTAGGTTAGTGATTGTAAAATCTTAAAAACACATTCTAAAGAGATTAGTTTCACTTATTCTTCTTAACAAAAATAAATAGTTTTATTTCATTCTTAGCATCAATAAACAGAATAATTTAATTCATTCTTAAAGTATAAATAAATTGTATTTTGAAATGAAAACTTCAATAATTACCATTTTTGTCTTTATTTTTTTGGAGAATCAACTTGTATTCTTGATTAAAAATGTAGAAATCAGGAAAATTAACTTTTGGCGAAATTTGGTTTAACAATTTTTCTATTTAAATGTGAAACTTAAAACGGCATCCAGCCGGTAAAAAATGGGTCAAATGAAAAATTGAAATAATCCGATTTTATAAACCTAACATGATCTACAACTTTTATTTGTAACATTGTTGCCATTTCACCTCCTTGGGGTATCTACTATAGTAAATCTAGGTGACTCTGAGTAGGGTTAGGGTACCTAGGGGTGGTCACCTGGGGTTGAAACATAGCCTATGACCTGTCCCGAGTCAAATGAGGGTCACATGCAAAATTTCAGCACCCTAGGTCCAACGGTGGGGAATTCTATGGTTAACAAACAAACAAACAAACAAACATTCATCTTTATATATTAGAACAGCCATGGCCAATCGGTGGCTCGCGAAGCGTTTTGATGTGGCCCGGACACAATTTTAAACATCAAATCAATAATTGTCTTTTTTAGAATTCATATTCGAATTAAGCATGTTTTTAATTTAAAAAATTGATTCTAAGTTTACTTGAATCGTAAAAACGAGTTATATTTATTTAAATGAATTTATTGTGGCCCGTGAGAGTATTTTTCCGAAAATTTGGTCCTTCGATTGATTTGGGTTGGCCACCACTGTATTAGAAGATAGTTAGAAAATAGTTTTATATTGATTTAAAATTCATTTCATTGTTAGATTTTCAGAGAACTTCCATAAATCAATTATTGTTTGTTTTTCTAATATATTTTAATGAGTTCCATTGCAATTTAATGGAAAGTCGAAAATGGGAAATATTTATCAGATTACCATGTTTTAATTCGACAAATCGCTCAATTTTCGCATTGAAAATGATCCTCTGATACTTAAATTATTTATTAGATTATTTCAATAAATTTGTTTTTTTCAGCATTTTTTTGTTTCAAGTATATTGAGCAAATAAACAAATTAAAAATGTTACTAATTAATTATTCTTTATAACGTCAATTCATTATTTTAAAAGCAAATTCGCTTATTTATTATTAATTATGGCGAAAACAACATTTTAATCATTAGCGATTAGTTATTAATAAATAAATATTAGTGTAAGTATTGTTAGGTATTGCAGAATATCGTTAATCGTATTTTAATAGATGAGTATTGCTAGCCGTTGCTGAAAGTTTTATTCAAAGAAAATTTCCTATTATAAAATAAATCTGATCACTTTAAATCAAAATATAGTTGAAATAGTCTACGATTGGTTATAACAGTATCCGAAAAAGTCTTATTTAAAAATATTTAACTATCTTGAATTACAATCACTCGTCAAAACTGAGAATATC
Source organism: Schmidtea polychroa (assembly GCA_959609185.1). Taxonomy (NCBI): domain Eukaryota; kingdom Metazoa; phylum Platyhelminthes; order Tricladida; family Dugesiidae; genus Schmidtea; species Schmidtea polychroa. The sequence continues at coordinate 49,560 of CAUHTR010001330.1, forward strand.
AGAAGCATATTCACATGAATTCAATAAATAGATGACCTTTCGTATTAGAATCTACGATTGAATAAGCCAGTTTAAATATGGTAGCCAGACAATGTTTGATGATGCGGAAGTTGGTTGTTCTTGTGAAATGTTTTATCAAAAAAGAGAGGAATGTTTTTGCAAATTGTGAAGAAAGAACGCCAAATCACTGTCATTTATATTTCACGGCAATTTAATGTGAGTACTGGAGGTGTGCATGCCATTCTAAATGAATCTGGTGTTTTTTATGGTCATCATTGTCCCCGTAGCCTCAGGGGAAGGAAATTTAAAAAACTATATAGCGATAATTTACTATAGTAAATTATCGCTATAGTAAATTGACAAAAAAACAAAAATCAATAATACATTAGAAACAATAAAATTCTGTCAATTCAAAGCTGTTTGAAAATCTTCCATTCAACAAGACTGTTTCAAAATTTCAAATACAAATCCATTCAATTCAACGCTTTCGGAAAGTCTCCTATTTAACGAGATTGTTTCAAAATTTCAAATACAATTTCATCCAATTCAACGCCTTCGGAAAATCCTATAACTAGTGTGTTTACCGTCTATAATTCTATCCCTATATTAACTAACAGAACAACTAAGAATATCTAAGGCTAATTAAGGTCATTTAGTTTTTTTATTTAATAAAAGTTGGAATTATAATTTGTTGGTTATATTTAGTTAATTTTATATTTTGATTTCATTATTGTTTGTATTGTATTACATACACGCATTAGATACACGCACCCAGATTGTCCCGCCACATATTTTTATAGGTGACTCTATCGGGTTCTACAAAATTTCTCTATCATACATTGGAACACTAAAGGTAGAAACCATTATACACATAAACTTAAATGCCTAAATGTCAAAGCTTAAGCAATAGAATTGACAGAAGGGTATCACTAAACTTAAGCAATATTCGCGAGCAAGAATGGTTTGTCTGTCTATGAATATAAATGTATTAATGATGATTATTTTCCCCATAATTATTTGAAAAATAATTTTCTAAATAATGAAGAATGCTTTTGATAACAAAATAGGACTCGCAAATGATTTTGAAATTCTACGTAAAGTTTTCGTTAACAAAATTGAAAGATGCTGAAAGAGTTTGAAAAAAAAATTATTACTCTTAACTAATTGAATTATAAAATTCCAATTCTGTCTAATTTGTAACTTAGATGATTTTATTTCTGAATTTTCCAAACAATTGTTCTAATTAACAAATTCGGCATTCAAGTTTTTTGTTAATATATTGAATAATTTAATTGTAATTTGATTATATTTTTAACACATTGACCGCCAGTATATTTTTGTCTCTACGACACATAGAAATTGTAAATCTTTAATAAATTTCAGATTTTTCAAAGTTTTGCTATTAAATTTTCAATGAAAACTATTGCTACTATAGTAAGCTAATACATATACACCAGGGCTTCTTAAACTGTGGGTCGCGACCCCAAATGGGGTCGCCTAGCGAAATATTGGGGTCGCGAAATTTTTATATAAAATATCTAAATACATAAAATTTCATAATTGTCGTATGTTTTCCTACTCATTGGGCAAATGAGAATTTGCCCGTAGTGACCAATATAATAAACTGAAACGTCAATTTTTTCATATGTATTTATATTATTACCTAATTAATAAATCTTCACAAAAAATTTATATATCTTTATTTTAAATTATAAGGGGTCGCAAAAAAGGTTTACAATCATAAATGGGGTCGTGAATGAAAAAAGTTTAAGGAGCCCTGATATACACCAATAAAATCATTACCAACAAGCCAGGATTTATATTATAACATGAGCTGAGGTACGAATTATCTTGTACCTGGAAGTGAATGTGTTAATTTAAACCGTTTTTTTTAAATATTTTATTCTTTTTCTTTTATATTACAAATTTTGACTTTGATTATTTTTTCATCTATAAACTTGCATTTATTGTTATGAACTATAAGTTCTGCTAAGGTAAAATTACGTTTCGTGCAATAAATTGTACATAATTTATTCATTTTCTCATCAATAAAATAATTTAGTCACATGCTAAAAACTGGTTAGACCTACGAGTTTCATAATTTTAAGCTTTGATTCATTAGAGCTTCGAAAAATATAGACCACGGAAAAGTGTCTTGAATGGATGACCTTCAGCAAATCACATTATCCCTCATCTATCTTATAGACATGACATCACTTTCGTATTTAAGTATCCAAAGATATATGCTGTTTCTTTACGCCTCTTAAATTGCTTCAAAAAGTATCACACAATATTGTCATTCAATAAAATATTTTTCAATCATTTTTAAAATTTTAAAGAAATAGTTTTAGTTATATTAGAATAAACTTTTTATTAAACGATTATTTTAAAAAAGAAATAATTTTACGCATTTAGACTTTCTTGACTAACTATCTTCGAAGAAACTTGGAAAAATTTAATTAATTAATTAAACAAAATATATTTATTTCTTCATATTTCTAAATCATTGAAACTCTGTTGAATGAAGCATGGTAATTCCTGTTTCTAAAAATAAACATATCAATAAATTAATTGTTTCTTCATAGTCAAGTTCATTTTTTGTTTAAGTGAATACTTTTTGCAAAATAAAAATATTTCTAATTTAAAAATGATATATTTAACATCCGAAACGAATGCAATTATTATAATGGTCATTATAATTGATAAATTATATCGAGTAAATTTTCTTTGACATTTTTAGTTTGGTTTTTATCGGTAGAAACATTTTTCTGAATAATATAATATATATAAATTTTTATTGTAATAAATTCATTTCAAACAATAACTCACTAGGATAGGAAAATTTCCTGAAATTTACTAACTAAATTTACTAAAAAAAATTTGTTCCGAATTTTAAGTTGCAAATTGTTAGGAAATAATGCTTTTTAGTTAAATTTGATTTTATTAAAACAGCGCAAAAAAATGAAATAAAATTCTGACTTACTTAAAAATGTATTAAAATTCAGGGAAAATTAAAAAAATACCCAAAAATAGGGGGATTAATTCAAAATCTAATTTCCAAACAAAATCGGAAGTATAAACGAAATAAATGCCGATATAACATGCAAACAACAGGCTTTCAATTTCTAAATTTAATTTGATTTATTTTTTTGGGTAGATTTTGAATGACCCTAAAATTAATTTGTTTTTACATAAGTTCCCAAGTATTTTAATTTATTTTTGATTTAATTTTGTTGGGGTTGCATAAATGCACAAATAAATTTACAACTGAAAATTCAAATACGAAGCAGATAAAACTCAGAAAATTAAATTAAAAATAAATTTAACTAGGTTGTTCTAAAGCGCCCCCTTCACCAAATTTTTGCTTTTATCCGTTTCATAAAATAATTGAATAAAGAGTTTTTAGTTACTAAAAATTTTGTTGTATTTCTTGTAAACATTCTAATTTTTCTTACCTTCAAGATTTGATTAAGTACTCAATGCTGCATTTAAAATTGAAGAATTTAACTTTTCTTTATGCTGATTGATATATGGTGATGATAATGATCTGATGTAAACATTAACTTTGTAAGTTCAATGGAATTTGTGCAGATACTAACTGAATTTTATTAAATTTTCTTGTAGATTGATTTTTTGAACTTTGAATAAATTTTCACATTGAAAAAGTAATTGACATATATGATCACTTTAACGAAGAAAAATTAATATTCTTGTGTCTGTCACTTAAGCATGTCACGCAAGTATAATAAAATCGGAAAGTGTGGAAATTATAATTGCACTATATCCATGGTAAATGGTCTTCAAAAATGCTCCATTAAAAAATTGTAAAAAATATTGAATTGGGGAAAAATCGTAGTAAACTTTGAGCGTTCCAGAATCACAAATAAATAAATAAACAGATAATGTTGGGGAAATATATTATAAATTAAAATCAGAAATTAAAATTTTGTGAGGGAAACGGCAAGAGTGGATAGCAATATTTAGTTAAAGACGAATATAATAATGTTGGGCTAGAACTGAAATCTAGACCCAAATCTTGAAATGTGATGAAATGTGGTGGTACACAACATTGCATACCTCGCATTAAGTTGATTCGAAAAAAATATATACGTCAAATAAACTATGATAATAAGGAGTAAAAATAAGCAAAAAATAAAACATCTAAATTAAGAAATAAAACAAAACAAATGCAAGAAGTATCACATGAAAACTTACTCAAATATAACAGAAAAGCACAAAAGTACGAAAACAAATTCGAATAAAGTCGAATTATGAAAATAAAGAGAAAAAGTAACGAAAACTGTAGAAAATCTAAAACAAAAGAAAATTCTAGAAAAAAACCAAGAACAATTCATAAAATGGCGAAATGGATGCCATTCAATACAATAAAAGTTGAAAATAAATAATTTAGTTAAAAAAATAAAAATCCCAAAAAAGAATCCATAAAAAACGATTCTAAAATAAAAATTAGAATAAATTTTATATGGAATGTTCTGGAAATGCCCAATCCATCATGGGAGGCAAAATTAATAAAAAATAATTTTTATAAATAAAATTTTAAAAATAAAAACAAAAATTTTAGCACAAAAATCGCCATCAAAATCAACAAAAATCAAAAATAGAATGTTCTAGAATTAAAAAGAATTCGAGTTTGTTTTACTGCATCAATGCACACACACGTTCTCAAACACAGAAAATAGGTATATATACCGCCACTTTTTCCAAATTTTTGTTCTATTTTGTCCACAGAAAAATTCGAAACTGAGAGTAAGATTAGATCATTGGTTTTATTATTATCGTTGATCATTAAGTATTATTATTGATATCATGACTGTGAAATACTATTCTAAATGCTTAATTTTATTTTTATTTTTATATGATTATTCAAAGGTGATTAAAGCCATCATATTACGCGCGACTTTGACCAGCCTTACATCTAAATTTATATTAACTTCGTCATTGGTGGGTACACAACCCCAATGATTGCAGGTCCGTGACCTGGCATGCAACTAAAATGTATACATTTTTCTAACCAGGGGGCGCCACAAACTACATGGTTCACACTATAGAGTTGTGGAGATAATTCCTCAGTGGTAGACAGTCGAGTCGTGCTGACCGAGCGAACAAACTAAATTTACAGTAATTAAAGGGTCTATGATCCCCATTTAACCTTAGGGCTGAGTCCAGTGTGGCCACGAAAATAGGCAAATTTTTATTAAATCGACTATTTCCGTAATAATACACCCAAACTTACATCCAAAATCATATATTTTACATTACACTAGGACTCAGGGAACGGAGGAAAGTTCCAGACTTAAAAATGTCACAGTTCTATAATTAGTTGACATTTAATGTAGCCGAGTATTTCTAAATATTGCAAATCATATTAATAATCATAATTCAAAATTGTCTATCGGTATATCGAATTCCTAAAATTATAATTTGTAGATTTTCCTGAATAATTCGTTGAATACTATAGTAAGCAAAGAAAATGCGAATAATCCTAACTAAAAATTATTTTATTATTATAAGAACTTTTATTTCTCCAAATTTTACACTGAATTTATTAAAAAGAGAGTTTGAAGATTATAAATCAGTAATATATCGATGTTTGTTGATACTCACGAATTTTCGGCACTGCCTTTTTCAATTATAAAAAAAAATTTTTAAATATTTTTAACTTTTTCAGAAATTTTTCTAACTATAGCTAAATATAGCGAATTTTTGAAGTCTTTTTAACACACATTTTATTAGACATTTTAATATTCAAAAAGCTTTGTTAATTATATATTAGAACTTATTATTATTATTATATTATTTTTACTAGTATCGCCATTATTAATATTATTATTGTTATACAATAACCAATCAGATTCATATTTTATTTGTATGAATAAGGAGTTTTTGTCACTATTTTTATTAAAAAATGAACCAAACAAATTTTATTATAATATCATTCCATGGAGTACTTTCAAAAGAAGAAAATCAAATAGTAGCAAGTTTACGAGTCCTGGTCATCACTTAGATGAGTCATGCTTTTATTCAGCCAATCAGAATTGACTATGCTAGATGGCTCACATGACTATTATAGATGTCATAATTTCGTTGGAAACAAGTGTATCAGTATCCCTAAAAAACACTTGACCTATATTTGATGAGTCATATCCCTATATGTACAGACAAATAATTTACAGCATAGTTTGTGGAATGAAGTCACGTATAATAACAGTTGGTATGTACACCCACTACATGAATTATTAATTTTTATGTCAGCCATTTTAGAAATGGCTGACAAGTAAATAAATAAAAATTATTATTTCTCAAAACTTCTATTTTTAATTTAACATGAGATATAAGATTTTTATTCAAGCTCTTTATTCAGAAGTGACTATGCTAAAGGGCTCGCATATATTCGAAAATTTAAATCCACACCCAATTAAATTGGTATTAAAAATTGCAATCGCCTTATATTCGGAATAAAACAGTACTTAAAATTATAAAACTTAATAAAGTAATAATATCAAAATATTTCGGATGGAAACTAGTGATTAAGTAAATAAATGTCAAATAATTTTTATCTAATGAGGTCCCTAGAGGATTTAGGCTTTATCAAAAGGAAGAAACGTTAGGTCATTCAAGTTTGGGAATAGTCACCGAGTTGTAAAGTCAGGAATAATATTTGTCCTGAATATATTTGTTCAAATCAATTTTGTTTAGCAATAAAAGTTCAAAATCTTCATTCTTTATATTCGGAAATTGAATATGAGGAGTCTTAATTGTAATATTTTAAGCCTTCAGTTTGTAATATAAACAATTATTGTGAGAGTAATTAAATTGAATTAGTATTTAATTTCCAGATTTAAATAGATTTAAATAATATAATTAAAGTAAATAATAAAATTATAAATTAAAATAATAAATTAAATATACTTAAGAATGATTGAAAATTAAAATATAAAATATTTATTGAATGCTTGTGTACGAATATTCCCTATTAAAATTTTAACTCATGCTTGCGAAAATATCCTCTAAGCTAAAAATAGAGATTTTTTTAATGAGAGATCTTGTGTTTTTTTAAAAATATAGTTTTTGTTTTGTTTTTAAAATATGGATGTGATTAATTTAAGAAACCAAACATCTAATAATTATATCATCTGTGAATGTATATTTTGTTATTTTTAATGAAGATTTCTGAGCTGAACAGAATCATAATATAAAATATTAGGTGAAATTGTTTGTTTTAAGTAATATTATAAATTGTTTGGCCTTATTATTATTTTCTAAAATCGGAGCACTAAAACGCCATTTAGTGAATGCTAAGTTAATGATTCGTTCAGTTCGTGTTGAATGTTATTGGTGATAATTGTGAGAAGAGCTTGAGTGAAATTCCTCTTTTTTATTTTTTTGAACGTCTTTATCTCTATATCTCTATTTTTAACTGTTTCTGCTTAATTCACTACCATTTTTAAAACATTATTTCCCCCTTCATTTATTTCCCAAGGCTAATATCTTTCACTATCGTATAATGAATTTGCTAATACAAATAATTTGAATGACTGGCAACCTTCGGTAATTTTACAATTTTCTCAAAATAAAAATCTACTGGTTTATCTCTTTATTGTTTAACATCGTTGCAAAGCAATCTCCTTCCATACTTTATATAATGTTTCCTGTATTTAATTCTTATTTTCAATTTTCTAATAAATCTTCATAGCATTGTAAATCGCTAGAAATCATTGTAGGGTCGAATAATTTATCTTTTACATTGACAAAATCATTTATGTTATCTTCAATTCTAAGGACGCCTAGTGGTCTCATGAATTACTCGTCATCATATTATATCGAAAAAGAGTGTCCATTTCAATGAAATATTAATTTTATTAACAAATTTCTGCAATTCAAAAATCTGCCGATATGAAGATCTTTTAAGAATTATTTTCAGAATTCTGCTTTATTAAATATTTTAAGATAATATTTTATTAATATTTTTAATTTTAATAATTGTCATTACAAGGATTGTCTATTTGGTCTTGAATTAAAATGTTCGTTTTGGATAATATTAATTTTGGAAGTTATGAGAAAATTATATAATAGTTATTAAGAAAAAAGAGCGCGGAAAATAATATTTGTTTTATTGTATCAATTTGTTTGAATTTTGCTCAAATGTTTTTATTTATTTAGCCATTATTTCGCAGAAAATTAAGAAACCTCAACATAGTTATTAAAGTTGATTTGAGTAGTACTCCAAAGTTTGGTTTATAAATTAATTTCAGTCATTAAAATGAACATTTTTTGATTCTCTAACATTTTATTGTTATATCATAATAGACAATTTTGATTATTTAATATAAACGTTATGATTAAAGATAAGAGAGACAAACGGATGTAATATAGAAATAAATAAAATCCGCATTCTAAAAGAATTGATGTTAAATTATTAATTTATGAAACTGATTAAATTTTTAATTTCCTAAAAAATTGTGAATTAATCACGCATTTAATAATAATTAATAAAATTATTGTAGCTATATTTCATTAAACTAAATTGAATAAATTAATAATAATGTGATGCAATATATAATTCTACAGTAAACCCTCCAACTGCGCGGTTTTTCATTGCGCGGCCAAACCTTTATTACCAAAATTTCGATCTGCGCGCTAAAAATTTCGTAGCTGCGCGGTTTTTTTTTGTTTTTGTCTATTTTAACAAGAAAAATCATGTCAATTTAATTTTTTATGGTGAATCCCGTAAAACTACGAATACGTATGGTAGTGAAAATAGTGATTCATCGTATTTCGATGCACTGTATTTTTTATATAAAAATAATAAAGGCAGTTTCATTTTTCTAGTGATGTGGTTAGGATTAGGATGTAAAATTACATAGTTTTAATTAATAGATATTTATACAAGTGTTTATTTAATTAAAAATATATTAGTATTAAATTCAAAAAAATCTTATTCGTGTGCATTAGATATAACCGTAATAAAAAATTATTACATCAATTAAAGAGTGTTATAAAGTAAGTATAAATAAAATTTTTGATTTTTGATTTAATACTCATTTTGATTTAATAGGTTTTTAATAATTTCTACACCTTATATATAATAATGGAAAAAGCTGGCAAAAGAAAAATATTGATATTAGAGGCAAAACTTGAAATTGTGAAGCAATTAGAAAATGGCGAAAAAATGTCTGTTTTAGCTAAGAGACACAATATGAACGAATCCAGCATAACGAGGATTAAATTGAATGCCGAAAAAATTAAAAGTTCAGTAGTTTGTTCTACATCGCTAGCTGCAAAAACATTAAAAAAACCACGAAATCCAATAATAGAGAAAACAGAAAAAGTGTTAAGCTTTTGGATTGAAGATCAAAATCAAAAGAGAATGCCACTTAGTGCTGCTGTTATTCGAACTAAATCGTTACTAGTATTTAATCGGTTACAAAAGGAAGAACCTGGGTCATCTAATTTAGGCGAAATTAAATTCGAAGTGAGTAAAGGATGGTTTGAAAAGTTTAAACATCGCCAAAACTTACATAATATAAAATTTGCAGGCGAAGCAGCCACTCCTGATACATTAGCTGCATCTTTATATCCAAAAACGTTAAAACATATCATTGATGGTTGTGGATATTTACCAAGCCAAGTTTTCAATGCTGATGAGACTGGCCTATTTTGGAAAAGGATGCCTAGCAGAACATTTATATCTAAAGAGGAGAAATCTGCTCCGGGGTTCAAGGTTTTCAAAGATAGATTGACAGTTTTGTTTTGCGGTAATGCAGCAGGCGATTGTAAGAACAAACCACTAATAATTTATAAATCAGAAAATCCTCGTGCTTTTAAAAGCATATCAAAGAACTCACTGCCAGTTCATTGGGTATCAAATAAGAAAGCTTGGATGACTGCAAAGCTTTTTGAGAACTGGTTTTTAAATTGCTTTTGTGTAGAAGCTGAAACTTACTGTAAAGACAAAAACATTGCTTTTAAGATTCTGTTGATTGTTGACAATGCACCAAGTCATCCACCACATTTAGCTGAATTGCACCCCAATGTTAAAGTAATATTTCTGCCTCCAAATACGACATCTTTAATTCAGCCGATGGACCAAGGCATAATTGCCGCATTTAATCTGTATTATCTTAGAAGGACTTTTCGGCAATTAATTGAAGCTACGACAGTATAATATTTTATCTTCCGTAAAAAATATTAAATTAACATGGGATGAAGTTAAAAACTCAACCATGAATGCTGTATGGAAAAAATTATGGCCAGAAAGCTGCATTAGAGAAGCTGTTGTTGAAATGCCAGAAATTGTGGAAATAGTGACTTTAGGTAGAACAATTGGTGGGGACGGTTTTCAAAATTTAGAATCAGAAGATATCACGGAAGTCCTTGTGTCAAATGAAGAAAATAATACTGTTGACGATATTTTGACACAGTTCGGCGGTAATAATGATGAAAATGATGAAAGTGAAGAAGATTTACAGATTACAGAAGAGAAAAAAAGCAAGCTCTTAATATAGACCCTGATATAGAGCGTGCCTTAAAATTTCGGAGAAATCTGACAGCAGCTTTAGCACCATATGCTGAAATTTATAAAGAAAAACAAAAAGCTGGTAAGCAATCAGTGTTAACAAGCTTTTTCAAAAAATTATACAATCACAGCCAATAGAATCAAGCTCATCAGCATGTAGCAGTGATTAATATAACGTTACTTATGTTAATTTTTATTTATGTTTAGTCATTGAATTGAGACTGTTTTTTAGTTCTTGTATTGTTTTTTATAATTTTTATTTATGTTAAATTTTTATTAATTTTTATAATAGTAATATTAATTATGTAAAAGCAATGAATTGAGACTGTTTTTATTAGTTTTTATGTTTATATAAATGTAAATATGTATATTAGTCGTTGAATAAAGACTTTTTATTATATTTTTTAATATTTTTGTAATATCTGGAACCTAACCCCATAATTACATATAAAATCGGGTTCACAGTGCGCGGTTTCGGTTTGCGCGTTGTTTTTGTGGAACGTATCTACCGCGCAGTTGGAGGGTTTACTGTATTAAGTTTCTGTACTTGCCCCCCTCCTGAATTTCAGAAAAACAATTCTATTTTTCGATTAATTTAAACACATTTTAATAGATGCGCTCAGACAATGTTGGAAAAACCCAAGACAAAAAAAATTAATAAAAAAATTTAATTGAAAGAGGCTTCCTGTTTTTTTTAATGTTATTAATTATATCTAGAAATCAAAGATTTCAAATCATCTTATTTGTATAAAAACTTTCAATATTAACTGACATTCTAGTTTTAAAAAGAGTGTTCTATTTTGTAAATTAATGAAAAAAAGTATTCTATTTTTCAAATAAACGAAAAAAGTCCTATTTTGTACAATGCCCCAAATATTTATTATACACATGCATTATTTTTCAACTCTCTTCCCATTTAGAAAAATTGTCTACTTGGTAAAAAAAAATATTCCCCCCCCCCCTTGGAAAAATTCCTGCGGACGCCCATGGAAATAATGATAACTATTTTATCTTCAAAATTATAAAAATGCATTTATCAACTTCAACCCTTTCGTTACTAGAAGCTTCCGTATACGATTCGAATATATCGGTCCAATGAACGGAATATTTTCTATATGAGTTTATACTCTGTTATGTTACGATGAACGTATATATTTCTTTTGTTAAAATAATTATAAAAGTTAAAAGAAATGGTTATTACTGTTTAATGGTTAATAGATGTTATAAATAAGCTATATTAAATTATTATTTTATGTTGCAGGAATGTATGCTTAAATCCTTACTTATTCATTAATTATTTTTTTCATTAACAATTATTAATCACCGAGTCACTACGTGAACAATGTTGGACATGCGGGAACACAGGGCACTCATCCAGACAATGTCCAAAAAGATCGCAGGGAAACGGCAGGGAAAGGGTAGGGAAACGACTAAAATATAAATATAGCCCTAAAGAGGAAATTTCTAAAATCCGCAATGATAAATTTGAATCTCAAAAGCCTACGATGAACGACATCATTAGGCTATTTGCTGGCAAATCCTCAAGTTGCAACCTTGATTTTAATTTCCAATACCCTGAGCTCTTCTCCTCCTCTCCTTTTGACATTGATGATATTAAACTTATCTTCACTCAACTAGACAATACCGCTCCGGGTATTAACAAAATTTCCCTCTCGGATTGGAAATAAATATCACTTGAGTTTGAACTTATTCTCGCTCTTTGTAACAATATCTTACAAAAATCTAAATCTCCTTCTAGCAGCTAGAATCTAGCTGGAAAACTTTCCGCACCAGACTGATTCTTAAATCTGGAAAATCTGAAATAAGCCATGAAGCCGACTTTTGGAGACCGATCTCCATCATGAACACTGCTTATAGAATATTTTCTTCAATGATGAATAATCGCTTTCTTAATTGGATTAGCGAGGGGAATCTACTAACTCAAAACCAGAAAGCAATTTGTGCACCAGATGGTGGTGCCAACATGACTTAACACTTCACTTGATTAAAGATTACTCATATCGCAAAAAACATGACCTCCATATCATCTGGCTTGATAAAGTAGATGCTTTGGGTTCTATACCCCATGAATTAATATGGCACACTCTTATCCAGGTGGGGCTACATGCCAACACAATTAATCTCTTCCAAGATATGTACAAAACGTAAAAACCTTGTTTGAATGCGAAGGAGAACTTTCAGCTTCCGTCCCAATAGTTAAGCAAGGATGTCCCTTGTCAATGACCCTTTTCTGTTTATCTTTTGACTATATACTACGCAAGGTTCTACAAAGTCATCCCATTCTCATTAATGGTCATAACATTGGTATATTGGCATAGGCTGATGACATCGTACTTGTATCCGACTCTTATTCTTCAATCAAATCCGCCCTCTCTGTTACTGTAAATCTTGCGTCGAAAGTTAACCTCCGCTGTAAACCATCCAAATCTGGTTACTTTCACATTAACCATGATGATAATTACCACCCAATAACTTTATATGGTGAAACCCTTCCTAAAATCGATGATTCCAATTTATATCGTTACCTGGGAGTCAATTTCTCTCATAAGACTAAACATTGTATTAACGAAAGACTCGAAAAAGCAATTCAGGACACTAAAAAGATTCTTGACTCTCACCTTCACCCTTCGCAAAAAATTAACGCCTTGAAAATCTTCATTCATTCCCGTCTTATCTTTACATTTCGAAAATGTGTCATTAACCATATCTATTGGGGATAGAGTAGTACAACTCAATGACAACTTCTTTTATGCTTCCAGCAAACTTGGAGATCTAGGACTAGTATGATTAATTAAAAGAGCCTAGAGGACAAGGTGACCTGCAAAATGCATTATTTTGGCTCAATGGTTCAATCTCTAGCAGATGTCCTTACGCGTGTTCCAGTGAAATGTCTGAAGTCTGTGAAATATTTAGGTGTGTAGAACTGTCAAAAGGCCAAATAAAGGACCGCCACCCGGAAAAATCAATCTAATTCATTCAGTCGGGAAATCCGGAAACCAATCGAGAAAACATAAAAGACGTCTTGAAAAACTTCACATAAGGTTGGTCGATCGACCCATCACCGATTAAATGGAAGCGTGGTACACTGGAAGTCACGGAAAACTGGAAGACGTCACACACTACGAGGAATCAATATTTATGACCATGGTGGACTGCGGGCCAAGTAGATTTGCAATCTGGAGGAAAATAGACCGGGAGGACGCGCCGAACATTGTAAGAGGAAGGAAGTATTCCGAGAGAGAAGCCCAGTATAAAAACTATTGATTTATAATGAGGCAAGTTTTCAATCTAATTCCCTCAGAAAGTTATTTTGTAGATGGAATGTTTAATTACAGATGCGCTTATAGGCTCGCTGTCAATGGAATCGTAGAAAGAAACGACAGGACAATAAAGTGTCATGCGGCCAGGAGTCATGCAGATCCCAAATATATCGTCTTTTGGTATAACGCCACACCTTGAGATGGCATCAGTCAGGGCACGGCGCGTCGGAATCATTTTTAAGTATCACTCGGATTTTTACCGAGGAAAAGAAGATGAACACTCAAAAACGTGTGAATATACAACTGGATAAAGGGTCGTTGGGAAGCTGATACAGGCAAACTACTCAATGGCCCATTGGAATTGTAACCGTAATTAATTCTGCCACAAACATTGAAGTAGATGTAACATCATGACACATTACGGACATCCGACCAGCAGTTGAAGATGTTGCTGATAATAAACCCGAATACCAATCTGAGACGATCGAGCAAGTGAGGAGATGAAAACGGCCACGCGTGAGGCTGGCCGAGACGACCACGGGAGAAGCCGCTTTATCTTGATTAGTATGATTTGGATACCTCATACTGATCACGTGGGAAAGTGCGATAAAATGCTGCAACTCTGTTGCGTAACAGTGTCGAACGACGAAACTGTTGTGCAATAGTTCTTGTCGATATCATATTACATTGAGGTAATTTAGATTGCTATATTGATGTCTGTTCTGCTTCTTATCTCATATTTGTTGGCGAACATACAACAATTATATAAAATTGAAGCCATTCAGTCATTTCCAAAGTTGAAATGTGTGAAGAATTTAAGGAGTTTGTTGGGTATTACAATTATTTTCGGAGATTTGTTAGGAACTATACAAAGACGTCAACAGCTATAGAGTATATATGATAGTAATAATGATAAGATAATTTGGAATGGAAATTGTAAATAAGCTTTTGAGAAAATAAAGTGTGATCCAGGTATTTCTAAATTTTAAGAAATAATTCATATTAGATAGAGTCGCAAAGTTTGACACAATTGGGATAGTTATTTCATAATGATCACATGCAATGATGAATACGAAAGGAAATTGTATTGCGACAAAAGAACTTCTGGCTATATACTATTTTTCGACATTTTAATCACTAAGTGAGATATTGTAAAATTTAAATTAAATTATTATAGTATGTTGTCTGTATGTTGAAATCCTTACTTAATTATTTTAATTATTTTTATAGAAACAAATTATGATGTGATTTGTTTATATACTATTGCAGTGTTGTCCAAACTGTGTGCCGTGAAATTTTTTTAAAAAAAAGTCAAAAAAAACCCTGTTTTCCAAACAACTTAATAAAAGGAAATTGAATTGTGGATATTTTTACAGTTATTTCAAATTTAAATGTTAATCAGTCAATTAAGTGCGAAATTTATTTGTTTACAATCATATTTATATTTCTTACTAGAAATATTGATTATCTAAAATACGTAAGCAGCTTAATTATGTTTATTTAGAATCTTAAATATTAAATAATAATATTTTTTAATTTATAAGTTTTTCATTTCTTATTAATAGATTAGTAAAAGTGCAATAAAAAATTGCAAATAAAGCAAAAAAAGATTTATGTGTGTCGTGAAAATTTTTAATTCAGCCAAGTGTGCCGTGGCTCAAAAAAGTTGGGACAACACTGGACTACTGTGATTAAATAATAAAACGTGGTATTCGAAATCTTGATTTTAAATGGATTCATTTAATACAAAAAGTTCTGTGGCTAACATAGCAACCACGATAGCAAGTTTTATGAAGGCACCAGTAGTCTGGAAATGCAGATGTAGAAGATTTTATTATCGAAACCGAAAGATTTTTGACATGACAAATATTATCGATGATTAAAGAAGCAAATTCATCAAAGTATTTCTCATAATCAATGCCACTAAGAAATATGATTTGACAAATGAAAATCTTCACTATACAGAGATATTAAGGAAAGCTTTTAATCAATGAAACACTCATTTATCATCAAGAAAATTACAATGCCGTAGATTTTTGTTCAAAAATCGAAAATATTTTAAAACATAAACTAGATGAAGAAGAACTTTATAAAACTTTGATATTTAATTCGCTCGAAAAATAAAGAAATTAAAAGGATCTCAAAATGCAGGATTTAAATTCATTCGATGATTTGAAAGAAAAATTGAAGAAACTTGACCAAGTTACAAGAGAAATTAATACATGCAATGAATAAAAAATCAACTTTATGCTGATATTTTAAAGAAAACTTCACCGATATATAATTTTTAAAACCAATTAGACAAAGAAAGAGGATTTTATCTAAGAAACAAAGACGAAATTCTAAGATGAGAAAAAATAGTTGCAGAAGAATATTTAAAAAAACAGTGCAAAAAAAACAGCTTGTAGCAAATGCAACAAAATTCTATCTTGTAAAGCTTCAACTATATCAAGTTTGATTCGCCATCTGGAAACTACATAAAATTAAAAGAAAATCTGTAAGCTAAAATATAGAAAATAATAATCCAAGCACATCATCAGAAGCATACGTACAACCATAACAAACCACAACAATCATGTAAAGCAGGGCTGGCAAAAGCGTCGACCGCGGTCGACTGGTCGACCGCGTAGCTATCGAAAGTAGCCCGCTAGCACTATGGAAAATTGCATATAAAAATCAGTTTTTTATTTATTGAATTTCTAACTTTATAAACATATTTAAAATAAGTTTCGATTCATATGACAAAAAAATTCCAATAAGAAACATAATATTAGTCAGATAACACTCAGAGTGTAGTAAATTTTTAGTTTGAAATTCAAATATATACAGTTAGCTAATAATCAGAATAAATTTCATGTGTTTGAACAAGTAGGCCATAAAATAAAAGCAAAACATTGACGCTACAATCTTCGATAAGGAATAAAAAAATAAAAAACAACCAAAATAAAATTACAACAAACGTGTGTTTGTCTATTTCAATTTTGAAATCAAATTGTTTTCGTTAGAAAAATTTGAAAGCTTGAAGTATTCAGTATTGAATAATACCTGCTTATAATATTAATTTCAAAATTTTTTTATTAAAAAAATTCTTTATAAAAGTTAACATTTTTAATTTTTGAGTATGTAAGTGTGTTTAACATTAATTTTCATATTAAATTTATTTTAGCTTTTATTATTTTCTTGTTTTAGCCCCAATGACACAACCGGCCAAAAAAACTAAAACGTACCATTATAATACTGAATGGGAACAGGAATTTTTTTTTCATAATGATGAAAGATAAGTGTGTTTGTCTCATTTGTAATTCAAACGTAGCACTACCTTAAAGAGCTAACGTTGAACGACATTTTCGAACAGTGCACAAACAGTATGAAATTGACTTTCCATTACATTCCGAGGTACGAAAAGACAAAGTCAAGCAGTTAAAGTCTCAATTAGGTGCACAACAAACTTTTTTTACGAAATTTAACTCAAAATCAAAAACAGCTACCCTAGCATCATTCAAGGTAGTTAATATTTTGATGAAACATAAAAAACCTTTTGGAGATGGCGAAATATGGAACCAGGCGTTTGTTGAAGCTGGTGAGGTGTTATTCAAAGATTTAAAAATAATCCGAAATAATGGATTGTATCAACAAAAAATGTCATAGCACGCAAAGAATGGTGGACATTAGCAAAACTTGAAGATATTTTGCGGCAAGATATTCGAAAAGCCGTTTTTTTCTCTTTGCAATTGATGAATCTACAGATTTCACTGATACTGCGCAACTATGCATCTTCATTCGAATGGTTTTTGATGATATGTCAACCAGAGAAGAATTATTGACTATTCTTCCAATGAAAGGACAAACAAGGGGTCAGAGTATTTACAATTTATTCAAGTCTTTTATAAGTCGCACCCATTTCCGATCCAAGTGGTATCAATTACACGGATGGAGCTCCGTCTATGATCGGAAAACATGTCGGATTTGTAACACTTTGCAAAAAATGATGAAGAAATTCCCAGTTTTCATTCGTATCATTGCATTATCCACCAGCAAACCTTATGCTCCAAGTGTTGAACTCTAACTATGTAATGAAATATTGCGTTTTAAATAGTAAATTCGATACGTGCAAGAAGTCTACAACGACGTCAATTTCGAACTTGGCTTGAACAATGTGAAATTGAAAATACTGAATTATTGTTACACACGGATGTAAGATGGCTTAGCGTGCAGCATTTTAAAAACGATTTAGAGATCTTTTGCCGAATAAACAGTTTTTGACTGGAAGAGAAGAATTATCCCGAACTGGAGGATAAAAGTTGGCTGATAAATCTTGCTTTTCTTTGCGACATTACAGAGCACCTGAATAAATTAAATTTACAGCTTCAGGGAGACACAAATCAATTCTTGACATGATAACGGCAGTAAAGACGTTTAAAGAGAAACTGTCCTTGTTTGTGCGTCAACAGAACGGGGTGATTTGAAACATTTTAAAAACTTGGAAGAAGAATCCAAAAATGCGCCAGGAATCTTTACGATAAAAATACAAATCAAATTACTACCCTTTTAAATGAATTTAACACACGTTTCGCAGATTTATCTAAAATTGCAAATATGCTATGTTCATGTCATTCCCGTTTAATGATGTTATTGATACAGCGGAGATCGCTACTCAGATTAATGAATTTCTGGATTCAGATTCAGCTTGCTTAGAAGATGAGATAATAGCGTTGAGAAGCGACATTTACTTAAAAATCAAGAGCTACAACCGAAGATAATTTTTGAATCTTATTTCAGAAAGAAAAATATCCAATTTTGCGGAGAGTAGTTGGATATATGTCGCATTTTTTGATTCACCTATCTTGTGAATCAGCCTTTTCTTCAATGAATGTCATTAAAACAAAAACATCGATCTTGTTTGACAGATGATCATTTGGAATCATGCTTGCGGATCGCCATAAGCTCCTATTGCCCGAAATACGAAGAACTTGCTGATAAGATGCAGTGCCACGTATCAGGTGCAAGTAGTAGCAGTAAATAATATTATATTAAGATATGTTACGTTCTAGTAAAGTATTATAAGTTTTTTCTAATTCGTTTTGTATTTAAATAGAATAAATAGAATAACTACAGGTAACAATTGAAAATAGTTTTTCTGGTAGACCGCCAGATTTAATTTAGTTAAAAGTCGCCCGCAAGACTTGAAAGTTTTGCCACCCCTGATGTAAAGGAACCTGGCGTCGTGCTAGAAGAATCCCAAATTGCGTGGAATGAGCATCAAGGAAATTTTTATGTATTAATTGAGTGAATAAAATTAATTAACGACATAAGGGACCAGAAATAGAAATCGGACACAAATCTTCTGACGGCAGTCTGTAAAACTGAAGGAATGTTCGTAAATGATAGTTTTACTGAGAGCTCTATTTTTTACTGACACGTACCCATTTATTACAATTCCAACGTTACAAACCACAATTTATTTCTTAAGTAGAAAGTGATCCTGATTACTGAACTGATTTTTCATGATTCTTGCTTAAAGCGTGTGTCAAATATCAAATAATACTTCATTACCTTCATGCCAAAGAACTTATAAACATCCCAACAGATGACTGATTACCATTATATTTGATTGTTGTTATCATAATATTAATCACAATTGATAAATTTGTTAAAATACACGACAAATCAATGGGAAAATTTAATTTAACATTGTAATTATAATTGAAAATAATTTATTAAATTTTAATTTCAAAGGCTTGAAATACTATAATCCCCCCTCATCCTCTTCCAGATTGATCACATCAACTTTGGCGGAGACTGGAAATTATAAATTCTGGAGTATCTTGTAATACACTTCAAACATATTTTATGCCTTCATGTAGAAACAAACTGAACCAAAATGTTAATTACATTAATGATTACTGTTTTGAAAGGAATAATTTAACATATATATACCATTAGAATATCAGAAAGTAAATCTTATGAATTTGTAATCGATAAACACAACTTTAAATCCACCGAATTTTTAACGACAGCAATAGCAGTACTTGCTAGAGGCCGACGAGACTTAAAATTCTATGCCTTTATTTTTCACATAATTCATCTAATTAAACAAAACACATGCACTTTTAGAGAACAAAATTTCTAATTTAAATGCAATTGTGTATCAGAATCTTTATTATTTATTATACCTATTAAATTTCTAGCTGTAAACCAAATTTATGACCACCGCCATTTAAATTCCTGCTGTCAAGCTTAGCTCCAAAAGTTAATTTAATACCTAAACAATTAAAAATGTCAACATTAATAACAAATATTATTTGTTTTCATTTTTTAAGAATATACAAATCAATAAGGGAAAAAATTGAAAATATTCAATCAATGCTGAAGTAATTATTGATCTTAATTCTTAGTGTGCTTTAACCCTTTCACGCTCAAGGGAAATATTTTTCCCTTTCTACAAAAATCGTTATCGATTATTCAATTATTATAGAATCGATATTTTTTTACTGAATGTCAAAATAAAACGTATGTACAAGGCGGCAAATCTGTTTGTGAATGAATAAAAAAAAGAACTGTCAAACTTTATTGCGCCAAAACCAAAACATTAGCGAGCTGAACTAATAATATCTTGAAAGTGTTTTGGACTTGAGAAAATAAAATAACTGTATTTTGTCACGTGTTTTATATTACTTGGTAAGTATAATTTTATATAATAATACAGTAAACTGCAGAATATTACCACAAGTACCTACAAATTGCAAATCATCTAAAGGGAAATATTTTTCCCTCTGGTCCATATCTGGTGTATTCGTTGTAGTATTATTATATGTAGTGCTTTATGATAATGTATGGTTTTCGTGGATTTTTATATAATTTACCTTCATGTTTTTTTACAGAAATGGCTAAAAGAGGGTGCAGAGAATTTCATATTCAAGATGAAGAAATATTGCAGTTACTTATAGTGACGGAGAAGATGACTTACAGTTAGACGAAGAAGACCAGCAGTTCTCTTACTTTACACCCACAATAGCTAAAATATTGTGTTGTATTGGCATATTTAGTCTTGGACATCTTATGGTCTTGTAGGGGTTAATGATTATTATCGATTGCTGATTGCAACACTTCTCAAAAATGAAAGGAGAAGCATATATAAATAAAAAGTGTGTTGCTCCAGAATTCTGAAAAGTACGAGCGAATGAAAGAGATGAAATGAAAAAGAATCAAGAAATCAACCAATGAAATACGACAATGTCATTTTTAATTAAAAGTACAAAGTGAAAAAGGACATCGAAATTAAAGTGGCATATTCACGATAACCTTGATAAATAAAGAACGTGGATAATTGGGGAAGCCGATAGATGGCGTCTTCTAAATATTACATAGCTCAACAACTGTCAGAGATAATAAAGGAATTTGATAGAACCAAGAGAAATCTTGGGGAAAAGGAACCTGAGCGAAATTCAATATCAGTAATTGATCATTAGATTGCAGACTATAAAAGAAAACACAACTTGAATCATGGAGAGAAAAGAATTTCAAAGGGGCAAAATTTGTGAAGGAAAAAACTGAGACAGGATTTGTAAAGTCAAGAAAAAAGCAGAATCAAAACGAGATCCGAATAACGAAGTTATCGAAGAAGGGATTCAAACAAACTCAATTTAAAGCTAAGAAAGCAACCAGACCAAATCTACCGATCATTGAAACCAGAAACAGCAGTTGTGAATTCCAATTTGTATTGTAAACGTGATATTACTCCCGAAAGGTCGCAATAAGCACTCAAGCCATTGTTGTAATATTGAATTATTTGTATCGTTGTAAATTGTTAATCAATAAAGTTATACTGTCTGGAACTGGTTATTGTTGTTCAGAGGCAGTTCAATAATCGGTAATATGTAATTTCACTGACAAACCCAAACATTTTATATTATATTATTATTTGTACTTTTAATCCAATAAAATCTTATACGATTATTGCAAGTTATTCAATAATTAATTATGAAAAATAGCATTTTAAATTTTCACTTTAACCTGCTGGGTTTTAGCCTACTTTTTCAGAAGGTTCCAGTTTTCTGTAAACGCTTTACTGGCCGCGCTATAGTCAAACCTGTTTAGAGGATGTAAATAAAGGTCTGAAAATGGATTATGAGGCGAGATAAGAATGGATTTAATGATGGCAGTACGGAGTAAGGGCTGGAGATAAGATAAATATGGTGCACATAAGGACTTTTTATAAATTACTGTACTTATGGCCCATATAAATCACTTTTTATATGAGTCATATAGATCAATACCCCTCTCTCATCCCAGCATCCTTTATCTTATATCTTACCTTTCTGCTCTAATTATAGACAGCAGGGGCAGGGGAGAGGGAGAAATTATCTATATAGTCCACATCTCGCTATTGAAGACCTATTTGGAATAATTGTCGAAGTAAGTGAGAAAACGGACTTCCTTCGGTGATTCGTCAAATGGATCATTGAAAAAAGCACCGTCATAAATAAAGGTCATAGGAACAAAACGAATATTTGTATTGAAATTTAATATTTTTAAAATAATTAAATCTCATTTTTAATTAAAAAATTTTTAATCAAAAAAACAATTTTGTAAATTCATAATTTAAAAAAATAGCTGCTGACAAATTATGAGTAATATATAAGTTCTCACACCAACTTGTATTAATGATGACAATATACCATGAAAAGAGGTGTTTAGCAAAATCCCATTGTTGTTATTCTTATCTCAGTAATATATAAATTAATTATATCTTCTACTAGTCCTTAATTTATGCCCTTTGGTGTAGATAGATAAATTTATGAAAGAATTTGATTAATTACAAAAAAAATCTGGTAAAGGTCAAATTTAATATCTGGGAATTAATGGAATTAGAAAACAAAAACTAATCATACTGTCACGCGCGAGAAATGTATACCCAAACGAAAGGTATCCATTTGTGTCAATTTTTGCCTTCAACGAATTGTCTTTTGTAAATTCACGTTTCATTGCTAAACCAATTCCCGGTGTTTTGGTGTCATGTTTCCAAGAAGATTCGATTCCGACTTCAGTATTTGAGAATAACTTTTTAAAAATTTGAAATAATATATCATTATGATTTGTTAATAATCCCGTTATATTTGTAGTTTCATTGCTATATTGAATACCGTATGAGACCTTTGCAAATTTCTGTTTGTAAGTATCAAAACATATTAAACCTCCTCCATAAAACGGAATCGATCGAACTAATCTTAATATTTGGGTTTAGCATATTTGAAACAGACACTTTCGATTTATTTACTTGAACATTGAGCTAAGAGTCAATATCGGTTCGATTTGTCGACATTCGATGTCTCCAGAAGCGTTTATCATTTCCGTCGAATAATTATTTTTGAATTTCATCGATTTTCTCCTTTAATATTAAGTATTTTTTTAATTTTACCACTTCATAAGACATTAGAAATATGGTAAAATAGTTATTGTTTAGAATAAAATATTAATTTCAAATCTCACTAATGAACATTTAGAAAAATCATAAAAGGTTATATTAAAACAAATTTTTTAATATTTAACAATATTTTTAATTATTGCATTAGAAAATTCGCATTAAATAGAAATATTGATCTAAAGTGAAAAGAATAAAAGATTTTACGATAATAAGATGGTAACATCAAACAAAAACTTAACTATTATAATGCATATAATGTTTTTTTTTATCATTTATTCAGTTTAAATTTTGCCCATACTTCAAGAACAACCAGAGACCCCAGAAAATAAAAAGATTAAAAATGAAGCGTAAAGAAATTGATTAATTATTCATACAATTATTAATAGAGATTTAAACAATGGTATTCTACACACAATAATATAAGCCAGCAATTCTCAACCCGTGGAACGCGATGTACCCCTAGGGGTACGTGGTAAAAATTTAGCAATTGCGGATGTTTAAAATATACTATTCTATTTTCGTTAATTAATTTAGGGTTAAATATGGATCAGTGGTTGAAAACCGGTACAGTAAAATGTATCAAACGTAGATCTTTTAGTTTGTATCAATAAACATTATGGACATACTCCTTGACACGTTATTGCTATTTATTTCGCGCTAGAACAAGTTTAAATAATAACAACTACGTGTATATAAATTATAAACATTTTTCTAATGTAAGGGATGCAAAATAGCAGAGCTTTCCAACCGGTGTGTCGCGACACTTAAGTGTGTCGGCAGCGCTGCATAGGTGTGTCGCGTGAGCATAATGAAAAGCCACAGAGTCCCTTAATTTTATAAACTTTATAACGATTTTTAGACTGAAATACAATACACATATATAGTCCGTCGTGTTTTAGCTGCAAAAACGCTTGTTTACCCTATTTATTAGTTAATCGTTGGAATTCATTATTTAAACATAGAAAAAGAACCAACCAAAAGACTTTTTTTTCACATATAAACTTCATTAAATTACATTTATTCTCCGTGTTTTTAGCGTTCAACCGGAAAGAATAATATTCCACCAAATATTCAAAGGTTGTGTTCTTCCCATCCAGCTCAAATATATCATTAAAATTGTAAATATATCTTGGCGTTATTCAAATTTTTTAATTCTTAATTAATTACATATTGTTACTTATAAACGATACCATACACATTAAATCTTGTTTTCAGTCATGAACTATCCTTTTCTGCCATTTATTTCGATATTTATATTTAAATATGTTTCATTGTCTCTTGTATAACGGTTTACCATATGGCGTAAGTTGTATGACGTCTGGTTTTCTGGTAAAACTGATTTGCTGTGTCGCGAAATGATGGAAGTCTAAAAAGTGTGTCACAAGCATGAAAAGGTTGGAAAGCACTGCAATATAGAATAATGAACTGTCAAGTTGTACGCAAGCAAACAAAGGTTGATAACCCTTAATATAAACAAAGCTCTGAAACACAGGTTCCCAACGACGGCGGTACCGCTGAATACATCTAGGAGTTTCTTATCCAAAGCATATAATTCAAGACATTATTGTATCCGAAAACCAGTATAATTATTACTCTTAGTTATTAAAAATGATAAGTTAAACATTTTATGAATGATATGTAAAGGTAAAACATTCAATTCTAAACAAATTTTAGTTTAATGTTCTGAAGTATATTATACAAAATCCAAGAATTATTTTCAGAAATTAAAAAATTCCCTTGATTATTGAGAGCCACAACTTACATTTAAAATACATACATTTTTGAGGTATTTCCAGTACAAGGGGGTGTTAAGGACCAATTCCGCTCTCCATTGAGTAATACTCACTGAAGAACATACTGAACAGTGTGATTCTAATTCTAAGACTCCTTAAATGTCTACCAGACTTAGAATAACTGTAATGATATATGTGATTCGCGACTGGGTCATCCTGATTACAGTTGGTGTATGCCGGTGAAAAGTTGTTCAAACCAAAGAAGTTTAATTTGCTTCTAGGTAAGACTAAAAAGTACATTATATATAGTTATTTTTTTCATTAAAACATATATTTCAAATGCAGTGAGACCAATATAGATTATGTTAAATTTTATGTCATAATACGAGTAAAACTTCACGATTCAGCAAACATTATTCAAACATTATTCATTTACTATATGTATGTGGTAATGACGTTTCACCAGGAAAAATATATGCATCAGGGTACAGTTACAGTTAGAAATCATTCATTAGCCGTTGGATGATCAGAGATTGAATCAAATACTGATTATTAATATAATAAATTAAATCATCAGTTAATACGATTTAAAGTTAACAGCTTGCCAAAATAGTTTAGAATTTTTGCAATGTACATAAAACAGTGATTAAACAATTTATGAAGTAGATTCCGACTGTGGTTTATTTAGAGAACTTTGTGTATTTAGAAATTAAAAGCTTCTTTAAAATCATACCAAGTCGCATTTAACAAGCTGTAAGAAGGGTAAATTTGCTTTAAAAGAGCAAAGGCCGATTTATAAATTTGTTAACAAATATTTCAAATTTAATAATTTTTATATTTGATTAAAAATTACTAATTAATAATTACTAATGTAAATTACTAAATAATATTAACTATGAGAAATTATTAATTATAAAACATTTAACAGCGTTATAATTCATTATTAATATTTTACCCGCTACTTGGTTCATAATTTAATTCAATGCAACTTTTAACATTTTCTATTACAGTAACTTCCAAAATACTTTGGACTTCATTAGCTGTTGTCCATTTTTCAGTTAGTAAAAAATCTAAATTTCAAATTAACGAAATTATCATTTAGTAAGAAAAATTTACCTTTATTAGCTAATTTCATATTCATTTTAGTGTCGAAAGAAGAAGTCAACTTCCCAGAATCTATATTTTGCGAACCACTTATATTTAATGAGATATCATTAACTTTAGGAAAATTAGCTGATATTTTAAAAAAACCAGCTGGAAAATTTTTATCAAATAAATCTTTAATTCTTTTACCAATATCATTAAAATTTGGCGCTAACATGCTTACTGGGTCAAGGACTTTAATTAAATTTTTTTGTTTAAAAAATATTGACTTTATATTGTAAATTAAAAATAAAAAAAGAAATATCATTTACCATGTAAATGTCTCAAAATGTTATACATTTACCTGGAAACAAAAATACAAACAAACATTTTTAAATTAATAAACATAAAACTTTTTTTCAAAATTTTCCAACTAAAATTTATCAGTTATATCCTAAAATTATATTTTTTTCATTCAAATAGTTTTTAGTAAGTTTTCTAATTTATCAAAATTTGCAAAGAAAATTGGATTACTATTTAAAATTGTTCAACTGTTTAAACGGAGTTAGAGAATAAATTTAAGAAATTCTTTAAATGAAACTTGAATCTATGGTTTCAATTTAACATTCTCGATTTACAAAAAATATATTAATTCTATGACAAAATTTTATTGGTTTTATGATTTTCAACTTTATGGTTACCATTAAAAACATGTAAGTTTCAAACTTCGAATCCTGAACCAAACATCATTGTACTTCACACACTATTTAAAACATAAATTTCACAACTCCGGGAACCTACTAATTGTTGGTTTAAAGGTCACTTGACCTCGTTCTGCGCTATAACATTAACCCAACCCTTGATCACCGGCGACAATGCATTGTTGATAATCTAACTAAGGTGGGTCTTCATAACAGTCCCTTTTCAGCTTCATCCTAAGAACATTGAGACAATTGTTAAATTTTCATAAATAAGATAAAATAAATTCAACTAAATTTAACTAAATGAAAGTTAAATAAAACACATGGTTTAAATACTAGTCGTTACTATTTATTTATTCCACATTGTTTATCGTTTCTACTCCATCATATTGGTTTTTTCTTTCATTCAATTTGGTCATAAAGTTTTAATTTTTTAACAATCAACAAAAATTAAAATTAAATCACGATACATTTGACAGCTAAATTCCGATTTCACATGTTAATGTTCTTATTTGAACCATAAAGTTTGGTATTTTAGCAATTCCAGTCAATTTCACTGTTGTTTTGGTGCTGCTAAAGTAACCTGTATTAATTTGTGTCGTAACCCGTGTTGTACGGTCATAAGGAAAATCTAAATGATGAAAACACATTAAATGTTGGGAGTTGTCTACTTATTCTCAAAGCCTATTGTCCAGTACAACCCTCTTTTGTCAAAACCCCTACAACATGCCAGAGAAATGCCTATATTTCACCGGAATTCCAAAGTGAATTTATATATTTTCTTGTTTCTACTGTCAGAAAAAATTACTGTGTGCTATCAAAAGAAAATATTTCTAAATATTCTACTTCATTAAACACCTGATCTAGGACATCGAAAACAGTCTTCTGAAGTCAAAGATGTGTCGATGTTGATTTGTGATTAAGAAAATAGTAATCAAAGAGTCATTTTTGGATTATATTGATATACATGCTTAAACTGCGGCCAAACACTGAAAAGTTCATTGGAGAATAACTTGAATCTAACCATTTACCTCTTGCTGATTGTAGATTTTAATGCTACAATAATGTGTATGTGATGACTGGGCATATATTAGGCCTTTCACAGAGGTAACAAAATTATCAAAAAATCCAAATGAAATAAGAAAAGAGATAAAAGAAATGAGAATTATATATTAGAAATCTTAAAACAGCATAAAATATTCTAGAAATACCCATATCCATTATGGTGGCGAAATTAATTAAAGATAAATAAAATATAAAAATATCGGAAATGAAATAAATAATAAATTATTAAAAATCACCTTCAAAATCGATAAAAGTTAGAATTCAAAATTAAGTAGAAACAAAATAATTCAAATATGTTTTACTGAATCAATACATGCGCACATGCTCGCACACCAAAATCGAGCTATATATACCAACGCAGTACAGACAAAATTTAACCAAAACCTATTCCAATATATATTTTGGGAAGACCAACATTTTGAGTTTTAAGAACTAGAACTAGATTTCTATTAGTTTTGTAAAACTAGTAATCTTTGTATTGTAGTATATGATTAATAAACCCATAAAGTTTCTTATTTCCTGAGTTTTGTTTTTCTAGAAAGCGAAATCATTTTTTCTGTCTAAAATGGTCTAAAAATCTGTCTAAAAGCCGCTACACCACGCTGCAAGTCAGCAAAATGAATACACAGTTTAACTAACGAGGAATGAAGCAGTTCTGTTTCACCGTCTAACGAATAACCTTTTGTGTCTAGTGTGGACTTGACAACAACTAAAAAGCTAGTTCATTCCGTGCCATGGTGGTGATAGGTAAGGCAAGTAACCGCGGAACGTCAAACAGCATGGATAACTTAGATAGAAGACCGGGAATTATGTTCGGGGTTTCTAGTTTGGTCGTGATTCTAAAGATAATATACAACATTAAGAGCTCGTCACACTAGTGTCCAGTGGCGGTATAGTGCGAGCAACTTTTCATTTTATCGTAATAGAAGTTGACTTATAGATCATGCAGACGACTACACTGTTTTATCTGTCATAGGACACTAAGAGCTCGTTCCTCTAATGTCCAGTGGGCCAAAGGAGATGAGGATCTAATGCACTGTTGAATTCATCTTTTAACAAATTTTAACGGAACAGCCTCAAGAACAGCAAAATCTATTAAGCGAATAGCGCAGTTGAAAATTCAAGCAACTCAGATCATGGTGCTTAACTAGTAAAATAAGGGCAAATCCTTGCTCAAATATTTAGAAGATAGCTTTCAACTATGAATAGAAATAAGGGCAGACCCCTGCTTAAAATTTCGAAAGTCAAATTTAACTGATGAGAATCGATATAAGGAAGTAGATTACTGAAAATAAGGGCAAATCGCCGGTGAAAGTTTTCAAAGCCAACATCAACACAGATTCAAAAATAAGGGCGGACCCTTACCAAAAGATAGTAATTTAGAATAAGGTATAGACTGAGACGTATCAAATGAAACTTAACGGGCATCTCAGTGCCAAAATTTTGAACTATGGTTTTGAACAATAAAAGAGATTATAAGGGACCTAAATTTTATCCCAAATCTTAAAATTTCAATCCTGTCTATGTGAAGTGATGAATGACTTAAACCGAATGGGCGTATCTACAACGGGGTCAGCAGCAAAGTTTTATGCTTTGGTTGAATTTAATTCTTTCCCATATTAAATTTCTTTTGAAACTTTCAGAATCTTTAGGTTTTTCTAAGTAAGGGTTGGCAAATATCTGCGAATCAATTTTTCACATTTTCTCTTTACTGAAACTTATCAATTTGAATGGTAAAATTCATTATTTAAACAAAAACTGATATTTAAATAAATTGTAAGTATTATTTTGAAATTTTAACTGCATATATTTTGCGTTAGAACTAGCATAGAAACAACTATAAATTTTTTATAAAAATAGATTATTCCACTCCAGTTAAGTATATTTTTTGTATTTTTTTGTAGAAGATCGAAATTCCTTCTGAACCACGGAGAGTATCTGCTTTTATAAATAATTTCATTACTTAACAAATTTTCATACGATTCACAGGAAATTTAAAATTACATTTACACATGACTTATCAAGATAGAATAATCACAATTTCAAACAATTTACATTTTGTATAAAAATTACATGTAGATAATGAGGCTGAATGCAATGGATAATTGCATCACCAGTTGCTTTTTCAAAAGAAATCTTAAATACTTTCCAAATGAAAATTTTTCATTCCGCATTTTAAAGCTTTACATTTACTACTGTTCACTGATGTTTGATAGGAATTTTAAATGAAGGTTAAAAACTAATAATCAAATATAATATGTTAAATATGCTGTGCGATTAATAATTCTCGTCTCTAAAACTAAAATAAAACAACAGTAAGAACAAACTAAATGTATTGAGTTAATTTAATGCACAACAAAACACAATAACAGTAAGATCAAATAACGGTAAATAATAAGCAATTTCATAGCAACTGTTCAAAATGTTCACCATCTTGCTCCAAACAGAGATTGCATCGTTTCCTGAAGCTTGAATAACATTTAAGGACGACTTCTTGATTGATGTTTATTAATTCATATGAAATTGCTTTTTCATGTTCGTTGAGTGTTGTGTAATTGTTATGGATTGCATAATCTCGATCTTTGATATAGCTCCATAACTAAAAGTCCAATGTCGTGAGGTCTGGAGATCTTGGGTCACCATCGTGTCGATATCAATGTTGATTGTCATTTCCAATGAAGTACAACAGCTTCTGATGTAAAACAGTGACAGACCGCTCTTTGTTTATTGTTTCACGACTAATACTGAAGGTTACACCAAGATCGTATGAAATAGCCATTCAAACAGTCAGTCCAAGTGATTTAAGCGGTACAGATAACAAACAATGTTCATTCTCTTTAGCAGAATAAAAGAGTTTGTTTTCTCGTACGAGACCGTTTAGATAAAACGAAGCTTCATCTGAGAAAATAATCTTTCTTTGAAAATTAACACTGTTTTCGTTGATTATCCAAGAACATAATTCATTACTCCTATCGGGATCATCTTCTCCCAATGCTTGATTAAAAGAATGTTTGAAAAGTTTTATTTTTTCTTCCTTGAGATATCTATGAACAGAAGTTTGTGAAGTCATACATACTCGTGCAGTTTCTTGCTGATTTGTGCCATCATTCTCTTTTAAAAAATCTACCACCTTTTCCTTTATGATTTCATTAGACGGTCTTCCTGATCACAACCTAGTTGATAAGCTTCCAGTTTCTTCAAACTTCTGTTTCCAGTTCTGCCCTGTTGTCCTAACTGGTGGTGCACGATTGAAATGTTGTTGAAATTCTTGGCAAGCTTCGGCACTACTCTGGTACACTATTGCATTGCTAACTATAAACACTCTATAGGCAAGCGAAAATTTAGCATCACCAGCTGCCTCCCCATATTGTCAATTAGTAAATAATAATTAATATCAATGAGTATAAATATGTGAGTATAAATTATAATGTGTTTTGTCGTTTTATTTTAGTTTAGAGACGAGGACTTATGAAACGCACGGTATATGTTATTCTGAATTCATGATCTGATCCGATCCAGCCTGACCCATTATTCTATTATTATTCTATTCAAATGTGTGTGTTTTCAATTAGGATTACTTGTTCTGAATTCTAGCTGATTTTGAGTGTGTTTATAAAGTTTTTGTAACGCCTTTTCTATACAAATGTTATATATAAATAAAAATATAAATATAAATATATATTATAAGAACTTTTATTTTTTCCAATTTCACTGATTATATTTTCCATTGAATTTATTAAAAAGAGAGTGAAGACTATAAATCAGTAATATATCGATGTTTGTAGATACTCACGAATTTTCGGCACTGCCTGTTTTAAGTGAATTGAAAATTCACTTTTTCAAAAATTTCACTTGTAAAGGCAGTGCCGAAAATTCGTGAGTATCAACAAACATCGATATATTACTGATTTATAGTCTTCGAACTCTCTTTTTAATAAATTATATATGGTTAATTATCGGGTCGCGCGTCTGTGTGCGCTTTTACTTGTTTTTGGGTTTGATTTGTGTGCGCACACAAACGCGGACAATTGTCGAATTATTAGTTTATCTCGCGTCTGTGTGCGCTTTTTACTTTGTTGGATGGACTTGTGTGCGCACACAGACGCGGACAATTGTGAATATTATTATTGCAGTTTTGTACGATTTCGATTTGGTCAGAATTTTTATGTTTTTGATTTCAATCGGTTTTGTGAGTTGGTTTCTGTTCGAGTTGTCGACTTCTGGAATTTGTGGAATTTTGGTTTGAATTTAAAAAAGGATTTTTGTGTTTTGGATTTCTATTGGATTTAATAAAAAATTGATATTCGGATTTTGGTTCTTTAATGACTTCAATTGAAGAAAATTACTATGATATTCAATACAACAGGGACGTTCACATATCTCATGGTAAATGTGTGACGTGCAATGATGGATTTATTGAAAGAATTGAATCTGATAACTCAATGGAAAATGATGATGATGCCTTGAATGTTTTTCATATTATTCGTCATAACTCAATGGAAAATGATGGTGATGCCTTGAATGTTTTTCATCTTATTCGTCATATTTCTATTGGAAGTACTACAAACGAAACTGATGGTTCCTTTTTTATGACTCCAAGAGATCCTGATAACATAAATAGTGTTTTTGGCCAACTAATATCAAATTTATTTGGTGGATTGCTGCCGCTGGATTTTAGATCCGATTTGTCAGATTACA
>CAUHTR010001331.1:0-82071 GCA_959609185.1 Schmidtea polychroa
GGAAGAAAACAGTCTATAGTATGCTAAAATTACATATATTTCCTCGAAATTTACCTAATCCTGGGGGTGTGTTTACAATACTTAAGTAACAGAAATTATGCAAAGTTGAAATAAAATGCTTTTGGACAAATATATTGGTTGGTCTCAATCAACAC
Organism: Schmidtea polychroa; assembly: GCA_959609185.1. Lineage (NCBI taxonomy): Eukaryota > Metazoa > Platyhelminthes > Tricladida > Dugesiidae > Schmidtea > Schmidtea polychroa. The sequence continues at coordinate 156 of CAUHTR010001331.1, forward strand.
GTCCATTGTCACTATTAAAAAATCGATCCATATAAAGATAAATAGTATGTCTTGAAGAAATGATATACCAGAAATTCCATCAATGAAAACATTAATTATTTATTTATGATTTTGTAATAATATTTTTTCTTGTAGATAACTTTTGGTACTTCCGTGTTATCTTACCCCCAAAAATTAAATTAAAAAAGAACACATATAATTATTATATTTATTTTCTAAATCACAGTTACAAACTCAGCAAATGTTTGTAAAGAATTTGTAAATGGTCATCCAGTTGGCCAGAAAACCACAATGTCGTTGAGAATAGTGTCGAACACATCGGCACTGTTGCTTAGAACACGTTTGCGCCACATAAACTCACATAATCACATAAATCACAGATAGCCTTAATAAATTCACGTTCAATAATGTTCAATAACGTCATCAATAATGTATTCTCTCATTTTTTATATTGTCATTTTAATTGTATTTTATAATTTAATTTTTGGGGGTAAGATAACACGGAAGTACCTAACTTTTTTTCGTGATAAAATAGGCCCCAGACCTCTGTAGGATCAAGACAAATGCTTTACCATAGGTTTTTTCCATAGGTAAGTCCAACTCAGTGACATAATAACGATTTATCTGAGTTGTAGTCTCTGCTTAAATTGAAGTAAGATATTAATTCAAGAAAATTCAAGAAATAATCAATTCTTTATCACGTTGACTGCCATATGCCCCGCCCGCAGTACACAGAACATTTTTATACATATGCCACGTGTAGCGCCGGCGGTACATACATAATACTACTGAATAATCATGTTTTTCTTGTGGCAGTGGGCTTAAACTGTTTATTTATATACAGTGGCACCTTGATAAAAGTAAATTAAGGTTTGAGAATAAGCGAACAAAGAATATAACGATTAATGAACATATTTAGATATTTCCTGTTAGGTAAAGATCTGAAAGCATCTAATAGTCAGTTTAATAGCAAAAAAAATTATAAACTCAGAAAAATATTTTCGGTGAAACAAATGTAAATTTGTCGAATGTTATGAAGTTCAAAGAAATATATCGTAAAAATTTAAAAATGTTGAACTTGACTTTTTTGAATTTTGATGAGGTAGGCTATTAAAATACGTATTTTTCATACTATATACGTTTCACATGAGTATTAAATTATTATATTTTTATTAAAACCATAAATGTCAAAAATGCTTTAATTTTGCAAAAAAAAAAAATTTTTTTCAATTAAAACTGTTTTAATAATAATTAAATTTTAAAAAGTAATTATTGAATTAATCCAATTTTGATTAAAACAAACAAAAATTATGGAAAATAGTAACTTGTGTATTACTTATGTATACTTATTTGTATTAAACAAATATTAAACAAATAGTTAAAATTAAGATAGTTATTCTAACCTCTGCCTTTTGAATCCATTTGGCTACTTCTCCTCGGCTTATGCCTTTTACAGATTTTTTATCTATTGCAGTAATTTCATCCCCAGATTCCAATGTGCCATCCTTAGCGGCTACCGTATTATCGAAAATCTGTACAATATAAATGCATGGACAGTACGGAATTCCTCCGCCAATACTAATTCCAATAAGACTATGTTTGTCTTTATTTAAAACTACTGATCCACTTGTAACTCGGATTCCACTAAATAATAAAATAATATTTAAAAATGTTATTTATTACCATTTATCTTCTTGAGGAAAACTGTTCATAATATCTTCAAATTCAATCACTTCAAAATCCGGATCCAATGTTTTTACATCCAAAAATTTATCTCCCATATTGAATAATATGAATATTTATATTGTAAACAAATAACAATATGATTTCTTCTGAATTAGTTTTTAGAAAATGTTACATTAAAGATTTTGCACATATAGCACTCAATTTAATCAATATCAATCCGACGCATTGCTGTAGTACATTGATAAATTAACCAATCATATTCTGCTATTTTCAATTAACTATTTTTTGCTTTTATTTCTTTTATTTTCAAAAAATCACCAATTAATTTTTCTATTTCATTACATAATTGTGTGTAATACAGGCGCGTACGCAGGATGAATCCATGGGGGGGGGGGGGGGGCGGGGGTTATATATGTTATTTTTATATATATATATATATATATATATATATATATATATATATATATATATATATATATATATATATATATATATATATATATATATATATATATATATATATATATATATATATATATATATATATATATATATATATATATATATATATATATATATATATATATATATATATATATATATATATATAAACCTCTGTTCGAATTGTACTCAACTTTCTGAGACAGTGGAACATCGTTTATTAACTTTTCGTTGATTATGATTAATATATCAAAGTGGTAGTAAATTGCTGTTGTGAAGTGGGTCATGATTTCCAAAATGAATTGCTACACGGTGGAGTGAACCCAAATGAATTATGGGGAATTCGTAACCTAGCAAGAGCTCAAGCACTATTCAAAAGGAAAGTCGCAACTTTTTTTTCTTCGAATTTCACCAATGATTATTTTTTCCATTGAATTTTTTTTCCAATAAACATCGATATATTACTGATTTATAGTCTTCAAACTCTCTTTTTAATAAATTTAATGAACAATGGTTTAAATTCTCAATAATTGCAATGGAGCTATGTGGAATAAAAATACAGAGAGGTAAATTAAGGTCCAAATTTTAAAATTAAAGTAAATTGTGGGTCTAAAATTAAAATTTAAAGTAAATTAATGTCAATATTTTTTGGAATATATACGCTTGCTTTTCGTCATTCATTTTTTGTGTATTTATGTTTTTTTAGATAATCAATTGATTTAAACACAATTAATTAAATTAACTTAATAAATTAATAAATATTCCAATATTTCTTCATTTGTTGTAATATTTATAGTCAATGATTTTATGAAATTCTGAATTTCTTGAATTTGATTAAAATAATCAAAAGTTTTAATTCCTAATATTGCCGCTTGAAAAAACATTGACACATAGAAGGTTATACTTGAGAATTCGTAAAACTGGAGCGCGAATTAATGTGATGGCTAAATCAGTAATTGATCGATTAGAAAATATCGAGATAATAGAAACAAGTGAATCGCTAAGATGTGCAAACAACAGTAGATTAGAAACTATGGGTAAAATAAACATCAATGTTAAAATGGATTATAGTGAAAGAAATGTAACATTCATTATAGTAAGGAATATCATACCAGAAATTATCGGAGGAGTAAAGGTTATTTGGTATAGAATTGAAATGTATACAAGAAGAAAATGAAAAACGTATAGATGAAAAACGCTAGATTTTGGCGGATTATTACAGATGAAGAAAGATTACGTCATGCCATCGACGTTTTGAAGGTTACGGGAAATAAGAGACTGTTAGACATATTTCAGGCAAACAAGAACGTTTTTATGGCAGATAAATGGGATATTGGGTGTACCAATCTGATCAAACATAAGATCATCACAAAAGGAGAGCCAATAATGATTAAACCGAGACGTCAACCAATAAATTTGGAAGATAAGATTGAGGAAGCAATAAAAAATCTAGAAAACAACGGAATAATTATAAAGTGTAATTCACCTTTAGTTTGTGTATGGAAGAAAGAGAAAAAAGACATCAGGCTTTGTCTAGACTTCAGACAATTAAACAAGATAACAGAAAGACAAGCATTTCCAATGCCAAATGTAGAAGAAATTTTAGACATCTTACACGGATCCAGATATTTTAGCTCGACTATTACCAAGTGAAGTTGGATAAAGAATCTCAAGAGAAAACAGCATTCTCAACAAAAGAAGAACAGTTCTGTTTTAACCGGATGCCATTCGGTATTGCAGCGGCACCAGAAACATTTCAAGAATTAATGACGAAAGTATTGAAAGATTTGTGGTAAGATGGGATGATGGTATATTTAGACGACATACTAATATTCACAAAGACAGAAGAAGAACACTATAACGTATTTGGAAGAGTTCTAGGGAACATCTCAACAGCAGGACTAAGATTGAACCCCGAAAAATGTTAAATATTTAGGAAAGAAGTGATGTTTCTGGGACACACAATAAATAAAGACGGCATATAAACAGATAATACTAAGATAGAAGCAATACAATTATTTCAGAAGCCAGAAAAAACAAAACAACAAAAAGATTTACAAAAACAAAAGTTGAATTCCCAAAGGCAAAACCATTCGAAACCGTTCACGTGGATATAGTAGGAGTGCTCCCACTTAACAACAATTACAAATACTTACTAACAATGATCTACCGAAAATCAAACTGGTTCGAAATAATACCAATCAAAGAAACCACCGCCAAGACGGTTTGCGAAAACAGAGAACTGAATTGGTTCGCTAGATATGGATGCCCCAAACACTATTAAGCGGCCAAGTCAGACAATTCGAATCCGGTATATTAAAAAACTCTGCGAGAAATATAAAGTACAGAAAGTCAGAACAACAGCGTACAACTCACAGTCAAATGGTAAAATAGATTTATCTTTAAAACAAGTAATTAGAACTAAAGCCAGTGACAGAAACTGGTTAGATCAACTTCCAGAAATCCTAATCGAATTAAGAAATAACTCTTCATCAATAAATAATAAAATCCCAAGCCAATTAACTTTCAGACATTCAACAAACCTCCCATATCTAATAGAAAAGTTTAAAACACAAACAAAATGCTTGTTGACAAAATAAAAACCAATCTAAACGTACCAAAAACACTGCTAAAAAACAAAGACGACAAAAGTTACAACCAAACCTAATCGTTGATACGGTACTAATAACAAAACCTTACACTAGCGGTTTCGAATCAAGATACGAAGGCTCCTACAAACTAATCGATCTAAACAAAAATGTGGATACACTATTAATAAACAGAAAAAAGCAGAAAAATTCGCAGATTAAAACCATATCAATATAACAATCAAACAACACACAACATTTCTAACAACGAAATTCAAACCAACAAAGTCTTTCACAACCCCCAACAAAAACACAACAATCATACCAGAACACAAGAAACAATACAGTGAATGTTTCAAATAAAGACTCAAACAAACGAAAAACAAATTTTGGTAAAATACTTGTATTATCAAATTCATCATTTTTTTTGGGAAAGGAATTTTACAACAGTAAAGTGAAACAAATCCTGTAATTTTCTTGAGCAACGTCATTTCACAGTAATCTCTCATTTGCTCGTAAATCAACGTAATTGTTACCGTTCTGAAACTTCCAAATTTTGCATTACATTGAGTATGTGCCATCAATTTTTCCGTAGTTCCACGGAATAGTGCTCAATATTGTTAGACCAGAAGGCCAATAAATTAATGTAAAATTAATTAAGATTTTTATGTGATGTCAGAGCAAGCCACGTAGCACGAAAATCGCAAGTTTATTTAAAATCCTAATAAAATATCAAGTAAACAAATTTTAATTAAAAATCTTTTAATAAACAAACAAATAAAAATAATAAACAAAAATGGAAGTAAAATTATATTAAAACAAAAATTGAATAAAAAAGAAAGGAAAATTCCTGTTGTATATTTGAAGTAAAACAAGTCTGATCATCGATCAATGGAATCATACTCCCACCTGTTTGGTCGGAATAATTATATATACACCAAACACCACTGAGATACATTCTTAATTGTCGTGGTTGACGTGTAGAGCAATTGCTCACTCGCCAATTTAATGAATCATGATTTCTCATCATATTTTGAAAATTTATTTTAGCCATTTTACAAATGACTTTCAGGTAAGATGTTAAACTTTAAGTAAATTTTAAGACTTGAATTTTGATCCATATAGATATGAGATCATTATTCAAGTTCTTAAATATTACTTTTAATCAACAGTATAATTATAAATTATTTTTAATTAATTTTCATGTTTTTAGGAATTTTATGACATTTATCTTTATGTATTTTGGAATTATTTCAAAAAAATGGGAGTCAGATATATTTTTAATTATAATTAAATAAATAAATCAATCACCAAAAATATGTATTTTTCTAAAACATTTTGGGAAAAATCGACGAATATGAATAAAATAATTTTTTTAATTTTTGTAATTTTTTTTCTGAGCTCAATTTGAAGGCTTCTTTCATGAAATCAAATCTGGATTGAAAAGACATTGAACCAAATTCATCTGCTCTTGATAATTTCATTAAAAATATATTTTTAAAAATTTGCAGCGATCTTTTTTTTTCTAAAATAAAGTTATAGAAACGTATCTCAGCGGTGCATTTCTATGAATCAAAAGTTTGTATGTGTTTTTAGTATATGTTTTACTTGTGTGCAGTTTTTAATTTTTCTTCCACATTTTAGATTTCTATAGTGTAAGATGTATGTTTTTATGTTTCTATAATGTAAGATCATTGATTTTTTTGTTATATTATAGGAAACGGTTCTCAGTGATGTTTGGTGTAGGCAGCTCTGGCAGTCATTTTTCAACTTTTCATGCCAACTTAAGATTAAATTTTAAACTAACTTGAGAAGTTTAGTAATTTCAAACCAGGTATGCTTGATTTTACTTTTTCTTTTATGTAGTAAAACTTTATGATCACAGTTTTTGCTTTTTAAAGTTTATATAATAAATGTATTTTAGTAAATTATGTTAATATTAATTTTTGTTATGATGCATATATATATGATTTTTGAGACAGCTCAAAATTTAAAAGAACATAGGTCAACTGAGTACTCAGAGAACCCAATTGGAAAGCCTAAATCTGACTTCCTTGAAGTTTGGAGAGTATTAAAGTGGGGTCTTAGATTGGCCCAACGGTAGAGTGGTGTCTAGAGGTATAAGCAGGTAAGCACTTTTCTATACCGGAGCCCGACTGGTTTGGTCTTTCCCTGGTATTTAACATGGTTTGACAATTATTATTGTTAGGTATCTGGTTAGAGCAGAGAGGACGGATCTGTTCAACTGTAGTCCGATCAGTGAACTTGGAGAACCCGCTAGGGTAGAAAACTGGGGTAACCCGGAGAAGGACACCCTGTGAGGACCCATACATAATCTACATAATCACTGTGTCGCAAGCATGGCCGGTAGTATGGAATGAGGTAAGAAATAAAATATAAAAATTGCGATAAACACCGAAAAGTTAGGTAAAAGTCTGTCTTGAGAACTGTTAGGAAAGTTTTGATCAAAAATGCGTAATGTATGAGAAGTAATGCCAAAAGTCAATAAAATAGTAAATAGCATTGCCAGAGACTCGTAAATCTTATTTTCCGACATATACAATATTCTTTAGGAGTAAAACTGTATGCACTGAAGTAAATAATGGAAAATTTATACAACGATGGTGAAAGTCGAAATAAACTAAGTAAATCTGTCAACAATGTTGCAATTGAAAAATCCATATACATCAAATGTAATGGAAGCTGATGCAAAGTGTCAAGAAGAACTCTTAGAAATCAAATATGATGAAGAAAGTAAACAGAATTTCGACAATGGTGGATATGAAAACTTTTGGCAAAATAAAAAAATGCCTTTCTTATATCCAAATATGTAGAAACAGGTATTGGTTAATCCTGATGTTAATTATCGCGTCAGTGTGCGCGTTGACGCAAACAATGTATTTTTTGGAATTTTGTGAGTTTTATTAATTGAATTGAATTGATTGTTTTTGGAGATTTTAAATTTTTTCGAGTTGTTTTAAAACGTGGAATTTTTTTGTGGTTATTTTAAAAATTTGTTTTTCAATTCTGTTAACGAAGTTGGCAGAGATCGAACCGAGATGGCAACCATAGACCATCATTACCGATTTCGAACAGGCTGCAAGGAAAGCGTTCACCAGCACCTTCAATCCACAAATTCAGTGCTGCCATTTCTACTGCGGACAGTACATTTGGCGCAAGATTCAAGAATATGGATACGCTGGACGATACAACACCAAACCTGAATATGAGATGAACATCCGAATGCTTGTTGGTCTAGCCTGCGTTCCAAACGACTATAAGGTCCGTGTCCATGAAGAATTGGTGTAGCTCGATTCGTTTCCAGAAGTCAATCAACTTCTCAACTACTTCAAGGATACATTCCTTGGAAGATGACGACGATGACGAAGAGCTGGGGCTCTTTTTTCGTGACAGCATTACTTGTACTAACAACGCAGGAGAAGGATGGCACAGTGCATTTGGACTGTCAGTTCAAATTGCACATCCAAATGTGCTGAGGTTAGTAGTGAAATTTCAGAAGGAACAGAACATCAACCAACTGATCGTCAAGGGTGTGCTTGCTGGGGAAGATCCTCCTCGGAATAAGAAGTATTATAGAGATCTCTATCGTCGGCTGCGCACTGTTGTGTTAGATATACTGGTTGTATATACTGTGAGTTTTTCTTGGTTATTTTCCTGAGGTATCGTATTGTTCCATTTGATTTGGTACGCAATGCGGTAAAGAGCTGTTTTGAAATTGAGGATGACTGTTGTGAGGTTTTGATATTATATACTCATGTGTATTCGTGTTTATGCATATGATATTATATACTTTATTATAGGTTGCGATATTTTGATATTATATAGTATAATATACTTTATTATATGTTTTGGTATTATATACTGAAGTGTTTAAATAGACAAATATTTATATTTTTCGTGTTTATGCATGTGATGAGGAAGCTTTGAAGAATCCAGTAGAGTCACCAGTAAAACTTATCTCGGGACAACTGGGGAGTTTGTATTTGTAAAAAATAATAACATTTAAAAGATTGAATCACTTAATTAATATCGATTCAATAGACTTACAACGATTCAATTCACACATAAAATAAGATGAAAGTTCCAATCAGACAAAATCTAAAATAATCCTTTGTGATTTGGTTTTGATTGTCTTCTTGTGAAGTTTCCGTTAGCTTTCTTTTTAAATTATTTTCTTATTGACTTCTTTATTTCGTGTCAATTTTTCTATAGTAAATTATACTATACTAAATTATCGCTATATAGTTTTTATTTAAATTTTATTTTTGTACGCAGTACGCTGTATTAAAATTGACAATACATTATAAATCTTAACCAAAAAAATATTATAACACTACACGACAGCTGTCATCTATTTCTCTGCCTATACTGAACTTTGGTCCTAGTAAAAGTTATCCTTTTTTCCCTATCGGATAGACAATTAGTGAGGTTGGTTACTAATTCTTTCTTTTCCTTGTTCATTGTAATGTTTTCGTTTTCGTTCTTTGTTTCCTTGTTCGTACCAGAGCCTGCTTTGAGTTTTTTTTCTCAAAAGTTGTTTGATTATTTTGTCAAATCGTATGGAATAATGTGCGTTTGCTGTCATGAAAGCTTGTCTTTGTACTTCATAGATCAATTCCCTTGAGTGGTTATTCAAGTACGTTTTCAAGATGTTTTCTTGATTTTTTTTCCCTTTGAGTTTCTCCGTACATATTTCTAATTAAATTGGTTAAAATATATTCTTTGATGTTTTGATCTTTATTGAGAATCTGAGGTAGGTGAATGTTGTCAATTGTTGTAAGATAAATATTTGTTTCTTTACAACGGAGAAGGAAATTTATTTTGCAGTATAATTTCGCAATTTTTTCTTTGATTCTAGTTAAAATCGGTATTTCCAAGTACTTTGCCCGGCTCAGGCCTTTACTATCATTTCCTATCATTTCCTATCATTATCTATCAAATCATCACCAATCCAATTATTTCTGATTCGATCATTGATCCGATGACTCATCAAGGTTATTAAAGTACACATGACTCATCATTTTACCAAAGACGATAATATTATTATTATTATTATTATTATTATTATTATTATTATTATTATTATTATTATTATTATTATTATTATTATTATTATTATTATTATTATTATTATTATTATTATTATTATTATTATTATTATTATTATTATTATTATTATTATTTTCTTGAAATTTGATTGTTCTTTAAAGTGTTCATTTTTTTCCGTGCATCGATTGGCTATTCTTCGTTTCTCGTTTCTTATGACATGTACTTTCTGTAAGTATGGAAGCGCTGATTTCTTTGTGAGCTGGTTTTCTGTAGAACCCGTATGTTGGAGTATTTGCTTCTATTTTAATTCTCAAATCCAATAAATTGAGGGATCCATCTTCTTCCGTATATTCGATTTCGAACTTAATATCTCGGTGAGCCGCATTGAATTTATGAAATATTTCCTCCGCTTCTTTTCTGCTTTTGGTCGTGATGAAGATATCATCTACATATCTTGCATAGAAACCGCTGGGTTGTATAGGTCCTCAGTATCTGTCGTTCGAGGTTATCCATAAAGATGATTGCTAGCAGTCCTGATATGCTAGAACCCATAGGCAGACTATAGATATTTTGCTCAAAGGTAAAATAGGTGTTCTCGAGGATAACAGTAAGTAGTTTGGTGATATTCTCGATATTCATTTCCTTTATTAACAAGTTGCTTTCTCTTAATTTCTTTTCTAAACATTGAATAGACTCTTTTGGTTCGATAGATGTGTATAGTGATACGACATCAAGACTGAATGGGTATTTTAATTCTCTATAAGAAGTTATTTTATTATTTAATCTTGTCATGAGGCAGTCGCTGCTTTGAAGATGGTAACTGAAAGTGAATAACATAGTATACCAGAAACATTTAATGAAAGAAAGAATCAAGAGTGTTAGTGTGTCTGGGTAATTAAATGAATGACAACATTATAAAATTGATAAAGAAATTTTGAGATATATTTATGGCGTCCAAAGTTTGACCTAGGTTAGACAAAACCGCTCAAACATTGAAGAAACCAACAATTGCAACAATAGTATTAGAGAAAAGTTTTAACACAATTCAACAGACAGGATTGAGAATAAGTCCAGAAAAACATCATCTTTATAAAATTTATAAATCTGCACATTTATCATATTCATTTATAGTACCCATTTTAAATTTATATTTTAAAAATATTGCGAATAGCGAAAACTATTACAAGGATTGGCGGTATTTCCAAAAATATTTTATTAAAGAAATTTAATACAAATATTTTATTAAAAATGACACGAGACATTATTAAAATAACAATTACAAAAAGTGATGATAATCTATTTGTTTTTAATGAAATTGAAAATTATTATCCTCCAAAATTAAAAGGCTGCCCTTTGGTATCTAGGTGACGAACGTTTTTGGAATAAACAAACACAAATACTTATAAGAATGATTAGAATAATAAAACTTGTCACAACAGAAATTATAATTATGCTTAACTTTGTTAATCCATAGCAACAACTTGCTTCGGCGCCATTAATACAGCATTTAGCATTAATGAATTTTTCCAAAACTAAATTGTTACAAATAAATCAATTAATAAAAATAATTCTTACTTTGGTTATTCAAATTACATTCCATTTTTCCACAGGCCTTTGAAACTTCATTGTCAATAGTTTTCTCAATATATTTCTTTATTAAGTCACTTTGGCAATTTGTATGTAAAAAGGCAACGAAACAAATAATTAATGATAATGTAAATCCTATATTTTTCATTATTATAAAATCGAATAATATTGTAAAATTCAATACTGAACAAACAAAATGATTTTATAAAAATTATGTAAAATATATTGTTTGTTTCGGATTTGATACGGTTTGTATGCATAGAGTGGTGCTGACATTTAGAGAATAATCAATACACCGGTCTGTAATTTTCTGTAACAGTGCTACGTGAATTTAGCGACTATAAATCATTTTGGTAGCATTAATAATTTTTATGTTTTGTTGCTTAAATTTAGGCTTATTTAAATATTGTTTTTCTATAAATTATTTTTTGATATATCGTAAAATTTACTGAATTTTGTTAAATGGTGGTTAGTCAAGAATAATATTAAAATTATGTACTGCAAGTATTCTGTATATTTCAAATTGAATATCGAAAAGTCAGAAATATGAACCGGATAGAGAAGACTAGACATTGGCACGTTACAAAATATTTTTTAGGAGCAAGGTGTTCTTTTGAATACTTTAACATGATAAGAATATACAACATACATACAAAAAATAGAAGCAAGGGTAACATAAAAAATACCCAAAATAATAAAAGTGCAAAAATTAATTAAAATTCATTAAAACTTAATATTGTTCGTGAGAAACGGGTATGCTTGAAAGCTGAATCATGAAGCGAACTCAAATATGATGATAAAAATTTAGTAAAAGTTATAACGAAATAACAAAGTAATTAAAATTAATTAATTCGCTAATGGGAAACCTGAGCAGTTTAGAAAACTCGAGTTGTGTAATAGCCGAACTGTATGAGAACCCCAAATAATCAAAATACCTATTAATAAAATGCTCCAAACGAAAGGCCAGAAGATGGATCACATACCCCTCCCCCCTAGGGGAAATTTTTAAAATTCTTTTCAAGGTCAAATAGGTCAAGGTCAAATTTTTTAATGTAAAGTTCAATTTTTTTAAATTTGAAATTCGAGAGTTCCCCCCAAGAGATATTATTATTTGAAAACAAAGGTCTTTGAAACACAGGGATTATTATTATTATATAATATATAATATATTATATAATATATATACTCCGAGTTTATCCGACAAGATATTCTGTCCCCCTATGGGTATTGCTCACAAAGGTACTGGTCACACTCACAAGGTTATTATTATTATTATAACTATTATCAATATTATTATTATTATTATTTTTTTTTTTATTATTATTATTATTTTTATTATCATTATTTTTTATTTTATTTTTTTTAATTTACTACCACAATCAATACATACAATATAAAAAAAACCTATTTAAAAACCTATTTAAAAACTTATTTGAAAACACTCAAAACACAAGTATTTACTGCATTCTGCACATTGATTTTCGGATTCAATGATTTTATCAACAACGCCTCACAAATCACACGTTCCCAATAATTATCGAAATTTTTTAATAAAATTTTAAAATCAGACATACCTATTTTAATCTTACAGCCCTTATTGTGCTCACCAATATGGGTCAAAGCCTTCGGTCTACAATGTTCTCGAGCTCGAATACAAAGATGACGGGAAGTCTCTCAAATGTATGTGGCATTAAAAAAAAAGAAAGAACTTTAAGAAGAATGATGGAATCAGAGAAGATAAGGAGAACATCATTGGATAAAAAACTATTAAATATTTAATTTATTAATTTTTTTTGGTGAGCACAATAAGGGCTGTAAAATTAAAATAGGTATATACAAAATCAGACAAAATGTTGAGTCAATATTTCATTTTGAAGTCAAGATGTTTTATAGTTTTTGAACAATTAGGAACCTAAAAATGAACTTGAGAGTAATATAAATTAATAGCGACTTTAAAATCAATATCTGTATGGTACAAATAACTCCAATATAATATGTTAAAGTAAGCGCCGATGTTTTGACAGAAAGCATTTATCATAAAATATCGTATTTTTTGGAATAATTAAAACTTGTTTTCCATGGAAAATTTTTACATAGAAATCCAAAGTAGATGGCAACAATTAAGAGATGAAGTAAAATATAAAAGGAACAAGAGAAAATGGGTGGAATACCTTCTATAATAGACCATTAGGCCATAAGCAGTTCTCATCTTTTAGCGACATCCACCCGCTAAATTGCAATACCGTCACATGAGGCGGGTGTTTAGTGCCCGACTAAAATAATTATGCGAGGTTACCAGGGGATGTAATATAGCGAAAGTTTTGAACAGATAAACCGCTAGAAATGAAAGATTTTCCGCACACCTAACCCACTAGCTTTATGGTGGTAGTCAAGTTTAGTGGTTTTAGTCAACGATCACAACCTTACCTTTTTAGGTTAGTCCGTGTAACTAAATGCTTGTCCGTGCATCAACAGTCCTTGAAATTGGGTTCACCTTTGGTTGACTGTCACTCACTTAAATTCGGGGTTACGAATGGAAGACGGTGAGATATGGATAAAGACAGGGTAGCAAGAATATAAATGAGTACAGGCGTATTATTTTCTCCCCACTTAACCCACAACTAGCAATACCTAAAATTTCGGGGATTTGATAATTATGCTATAACTGATTAATGATTCAACTTAAGATTTTGTAAGAAAATGAAAGAGTAAATTATTTTAGAAATAAAATTATATTTTTAGAAAATTTTTAGGTACTAAAAAATATGAAACCTTTTAAATAAAATTAAAGTGTTTTAAAAAAAGTATTTATATATAGAAATTGCAACATATATTTACAAATAAATATCTGCTAATTTTTGAAACTGAAAATAGGTTTGTTTAAATCTTTAAATACATAATTATTTGTGAAAATGACGGCATCTTATTATCAACCTTCAGTTTCATATTTTGTTAATCAAAGTCGTGATGTGTGGGACCCAGAGGCATCATCACAATTAAATATTTCTTCTTCATCTGCCATAAGGATAAAAAATGATTTAAGCAACATATATAAGTATTTTCAATGTAATTTGTTTAATTTAGAATATATTTTAAGAGATCCTGTTCCTGGAATTTTTGTCCTACCAGATAATAGAAATTTATCATGGATACACGCATTGGTTACTGGTCCATTTGAAACTCCTTATGAAGGTGGATTTTTTTACTTTCTAATAGGATGTACTGCCGATTATCCACTGAAACCACCTAAAGTTAAATTAAAGACAACTGGTTTTGGTACAGTTCGTTTTAATCCTAATTTTTATAAAAATGGAAAGGTACATGATTTATTAATTTAAATTTAACTATTTTTTAAGGTATGTTTAAGTATTCTTGGTACATGGTCTGGTCCAGAATGGACTCCTGCTCAAAATTTATCTTCTGTTTTGATATCAATCCAATCATTATTGAATGATAAACCATATTTTAATGAACCTGGTTATAGCCAAGAATCTCGCCCAGGTGATAGTGACAGGTATAATAATATAATACAACACGAAACAATAAGATGTGCAGTTTGTGAAGTTATGGAAGAGAAAATGCAATTGCCAGATGATTTTAAAGCTATTGTGGAATCAACTTTTCCTGATTATTATGATTATTATGTGAGTGTGTGTAATAAAAAGTTAGTATATGATGGGCAAGTAATGGAAGATCCATTCGGTGAAAAACGAGGAATATTTCGATTTAAAGAATTACTTAAGTGTTTGGAATCTCTAAAACTTAAATACGACAAAAAATATTCTAAATTAAATATTAATGTCACTGATAAATCTTGTAGTGATGACTTATAAATGTTTACAATTAATTATTTTTATATTAATTAAAATTATTAAAATTTGGTTGTTCATATAATTATAAAAATTTGTTTTTAATATTTAAATCTCTTGGTATTGTTATAACATTTTATTGAAAATTTATCGGTATTTTCATATTTAAAATTAGTTGAGCAGTTTAATTGATGAATTGATTAGAACCTGTCAGTTTAAAAGTGGAACCCTTTTCTGAGAACATGTAGGTATGATCTAATAGTATTTCGAGTTGAACTAAATAATTTCTAGAGGCCAAAACATGAGAGTGGGTTTGGTGTCCGGAAGGGAATTACATATGCTCTTACATCTAATTTTATTCAATTCACACTGGCCATCTGGCCGAAGGGGAGATCGATTCTCGCACTTATGTAATCTATAGCTTTTATTCTTCTAACTTCGAATGCTAGAGTTAAAAACTCCAGCATTAAACGCGTTTTCCCCGGTAGGCAGTATAACGGATAATCATGGCCGTCATGATACTCCAGGCAATGGAAGGTCTCATTCTTTTATTTATTTGGCGTTAATTGGTTACTCAACTTTATAAACGAGTAGTCGAGTTCATCATTCGATCAGCAGATTTATTATTATTTTGATCATCTAGAAGGGTAGTAAATTGATGTAGGAAGACTCCATTTGTGAATTTTTATAATGATTATAAATTAATACTTATTATAGTATGTATTAGAAGGATTATTTCAGGATTAATTTAGTGTTATAAATATAAAGATAAATATAAAGATCCATATAAAGATAGGAACAGCTAAAAAGTATTATCAAAAATAGGCGGAATCCCTACAAGGATTCCTACATAAACCTATTGATAATTGAGAAGAAAAGAAAAGGTTTAGTTACATCTCTTTTCTTCTTTCTGTTGTGGTTTATAGGTATATTATTCGTGGAATGGGTAGGTGAGGTGAGGTATGATAAGGTAGTTTCAGTTCAGGTATCTGTTCAATACTTTTAAAATTCTTATTGCTAATCATATATAATATTATAATATTTGTTCGCTCTAAATAATCGCTATCAAGTGCTTCGACAATTTAATCTGATAAATATTGGTCGTAGGTTACTTTCATTAAATTTTGTTTAGTAAGGATTATTTCAAAGTAGAAATTCGCATATTCTTTTGTCTCTTGAGATTCATCGGTTATCTTTCTTATGTTGTTAATAATAGATTTTTTATACTTCCTTAGANGAGGTGGTTTCGTCGGATTAAGTATATTAATAAGTTGAAGATATTTTAGATTCATGTCATCAAATAACATTTCAAAAATATTCATAAGGACATTTGGATGGTTATTTAATTTTTTAAAAATATTCTCAATTTCAAAAAAAAATGCATTTCTTATATGGTTAAGGTTAGAGATATAGTTATTACTATCATTAATATTGCTCGGTGTGACAATTTCCGTGAGTCGTCTGGAGGCCGACGAGCTGCGTATATTATTTTCGTCCTCCGAAAGAAGATCTATAATTTGGTGAATGTCGTAATAAGATTAAATATCAGGTCACTCACGACACAACCCTTAGTTACTATACTTATTATTGGACTAAAACTATTTTTGAATATAACATCAAGACGAGTTAAACTCAAACATCAATTAAACAAATAAATAGAATTCACTCAACCCCAAAAATGGTTTCAAGGTCTGAATATACAACATTAGGTGTTCATTGCACTTAAGTCCAGTGGGCCGTGTTTTATGATCAATTTTCATTTTTTTCTGTAATGTAATGGACATATAGCGCATGAAAACTACATATATAAAATCAACATCCAACTACTGATTTCTGTTTTACGGTATAGGACACAGAGAGCTTGTTTTCCTAATGTCCAGTGGGCTATGTGTAACGAGCATTTACAGGGTTTTGCATTTATATAATCACATGTTTGCATTTCTATAATCACATAAAAAATTTTGTCCTAAAAATAATTAATGGTAAGAAAGACGCGTGGAAAAATAACACAAGCAGTCATAGACATTGTTTTATCGATGACAAATAGAAACGAAACCATCAAAAAAATATCCGTAACTGTTAATCTTCATAGAAGAATTTTTAAAAAAATAAGAGAGTGGATCGTCCTTTACTTTTGCAACGGAAAAGTATAAGGAAATATGCAGAAGAAAAAGAGAATCTTTTACTGCCACAGAACAGGTAATATTCAATTCTATAGCTTGTGACAGCTCCTTGATTATTGATGAAATAAAGCAAAAAGTGTCTGAACAATTGGACGTTGATATTTCTAGTTCCACAATTTCAAGAAAAATGAAAGAGATGAATATTACAAGAAAAAGGCTTGTTTTAGTGCCCAGAAAACGAACTACAACGGCAAGACTTGATGAACGAGCAATATATGCTGCAGATATTAGTCGATTTTCAGATGAAAACCTTGTATTTCTTGATGAAACTGGATTTAACCAACATACTCATCGAAAATATGGCTAACACTGGTCAGCAAATACTGGAATTAACCTAAGTTTAATGTGTGCTATTAGTTTAAGGGGTTTAATCGCATCAGAGTACAGGACAGGCTCATTTAATTCAAATTCATTCAATTCATAGAGAAAGAGCTATTTCCATATTTTAGACTAAATGCGAGAAAGATACTTATAATGGATAATGCCAGAATCCACAAAACAGCTGAAGTATAGAGAACTTTAAGAGCAAATGGAATAGATTTCAAATTTTTAACTCCTAATTTGCCAGAACTAAATCTGATTGAAGAGTTTTTCTATGATAAAAGCAAGATATTATTCCGTTAAGAATAATAATCCCGAGATCTCTCTTGAACAATGTATTTCTCAGATTTCATGTCCTGATAATGATTATTCAATTCAATGTCAAGGATTTTACCGAAATATGAGAAGATGGCTTGATAAAGCAAGAATGAAAGAGATGTTTATCTGAATAAATAATTTATTGAAATTTCTTTATTTTTTTGGGTTATTTTGTTTGTGATTATAGAAATGCAAAACCCTGTAAACTATTCTAGACTCAAATTTCTAACAGAACACAAAAGAAACATCATATGATACCAATCACATAAGTAGAAGTCATAGGTCAGACCATCAAGTTAAACGAATTTTTGGGCTAGGAAGAGTAAAACGTCTTCTTATTCAAACTTTCGAATTTTATTTTTAAGCTTAGAATCTTATATATTTCTTAGTTAGGGATTTAGCATTGGGAAATCAATCAAAATATAAGAATGATAAACTTTAGATTAAAAAATAATAATTAAAAGAAAATAAAATAAAATAAGGAAACTAATAAATAATAAAAATAAATAAAATTAGGAAAAGACGCAAAAATATAAGGTATCAATCAGGAGTAAGTCAGATAAAATAAATTAAGGAAAATAAAATCAAATAATTAAATTAACAAAAATAAAATAATTAAAAGAATAACAGTAAAATAATAAATAAAATAGAAAAATGCGCAAATTGCACCAATACTTAATCCTGATTGGATAATATCGTAGCAAAACCCGTATATATACGAGCATCAGAGATTGATTTTCCAATGTTAACTTTACTTAGGTACTCCAAGTTAAGATCAAGCAATATCAATAAAACCAATCTATTTTAACATTTTGAGCCAAGTTAATCGAGAAGTATAAATCGAATCGATCCAGTTTAACCTTTGGAGCCAGTATCTCGGAAAAATGTTATTATTCTTGTTAATTGTGAATGTGAAATGTTTCATGTATATTAATAGTAAAGTATTGTATTTATAACTATTAAAATTTTTAAACAATCAAACTTTCTTTTTCCTCTCACAAGTTTATGAATATTTAATTAAAAGTAGAAATTATCATAACAATTTTCAGGATTTTTATGTTTTTATGAATAATTCAATTTTTATGATTTTTTTTCCTGATTTATTGATGCCCCCAGATTGAAAGATGTTTGTGAACCGTCGGCACTCGTGCTGATGCGACCGCGGATGTTGGACAGTTTGGCGCACCGTTTTATGAATTTGAAGTCAGAGATAAGGTTGTTATTAGAATATAGAGTTATTTTTGACCGATTTGAGTAAAGTGACACGAGGTTTAAGTTGAATGTAGAGTTGTGGACGTAGGAGCGATTAAAAACTTCATCGTAGAAAATAAGTTAATCGACCAAATGGGTATGTGGAACAATACAGATCGAATCAATAGCAGTGATTATCTTAAATTCAAAGTGGTGAATTGGTTAGTTAAGGTTTTCAACTCATAGTATTAGTAGGGAAGCTAGTATAGTACGATGATGAAATTGATGAGGAAAATTCCGGCATAAGAAATGGCATAACTTCTTTTTAGTAAAGTTGTGATAGAATATTAGACCCGTTGGGTAGGTCGCCTGAAACAAGAATAAGATGATAATGGTTGTCAGTTTTATGTTTTCCTGAGATTATTTCCAGTAGAATGCTTGTCGAAAGCCAGAATTTGTCGAATTTCATTGTATATGTTAGTGAGTTCACACGATAGACGAAGTTGCACTGATATTTGTTGAATCAACAAAAAGTCCGATCTAGAGAATCGACGTCACTTTGAATGTAAATAAAAGTTTCGAACCGACAAATAATGGATAAACAATATCTAGAGAGTGAGGTTTAATAGTGATTGAAAGTGATTGAGATCAGGTCGACAATCTATATAGCGTTGGCCGAATCAAATTGAAAATTCAGATTTGTTTATCTGTGGTTGACTATAAACTTTCCGAGTTTACCATCTCAGTAGTAACTAAATTTCCGGTATTACCACGTATTTGTTTATAACCTCTGACAACACTTTGAAACATGAATTCCATTGTACCTTACGAAATGGCAGCTAAGAAATGTAATTATATCAAACTCAATTAAACAAATTCAATTTAACTTATTGTTGGGCTAGAACTGATTTCTAGACCCAAAATACTAATTGTGACTGAAATGTGTAGGTACACAGCAAGTAAAAAAGCACCAAGTATAGTTAAATATTAAAACCTACACCAAATAAACAATGGTAATTAAACAGAGAAAACAACAAAAATAATAAACATACAAATTAAATAAAATTATACAAAAGCAAGAAGTTATGCAAAATCTAACTCAAAGAGGACCGAATAAACATAGAGTTACAAAAAACAAACTCGAATAACTTAAAAGATGGTAAAACAGCAATTAAAATAAAAATTAAATTAAAAGTAATATAGAATGTTCTGGAACCGTTCCAAATCCATCATGGACGTAAAATTAACGAAAAATAATTAAAAAATAAAAATTTAAAAATAAAACAAAATTATGGCACAAAATCGCCATTAAAAATATCAAAAATTACAGAATAGAAAATTCTGGAATAAAAAGAATTCGAGTTTGTTTTAATGCATCAATACATACACGTGTACAAACTAGTTATATATACCGACGCATTTTGGTCACAATTTAATCTTTTTGTATGCCAAAAATTTTTGCAGCCATTTTAAACGACACCGAAAGTAAGGACTATTGTCTATATATAATTTATAGTTGTTATATTATTATTCGGTTATATTATATTGATTATCATTGAATTTTTCTTTTGTCTTTTTATTCTACTATTAAGGAATAAGAGTGACCAGCATCGTCGTGTACAGGTTATAGTCGCGATGCTGATCAGCCTTGTTTCCAACTAATAGTCCACATGCACAAATTCGGGTCTACGACCCTACATGCACTAAAAGTTCAATTTTTTTTTAACCGGAGGTCGCCACGAACAAATGGTTTCTAACCAGGATTAGGGCGGGTAAATCCATCCCGGTAGTTGGCATAGTCGCAGGGACTATGCGGACGAAATAAACTTTGGGAAAGTAATCGCGGGAAACATAATACAATAAGGCCTATCGTACCGTATTCAGTTGAGTCGGGAAAGTAGGAAAATTTTAATTAATTCGACCTTCGGTAAACGACATACCAAAAATAAACACTTAATTCTTCTATAGGAAATATATCACTAGGAGCATCTAAACGGGAAATATCCCAGACTCAAATTAATACATAGGCTTTCAGTAGTCGGCTAATTGCATAAACTAATATCTAATATTAACAGATTTTAGTACTACTATTCATAATCTTATTCAATGTAATTTAGTTCACGTTCAATGTATATTTTCATAAACTAAAATCCCTTTAAAAGTTTTATTCTTACCTTTACTGAAATTTAGTTGACATAAAATCTCCAAAGATTTTTTTTGGGAGTCCTAATAATATTATCAACTTTGGTATCATTACTATTATCATGATTGATTTTCTAAAATTACATTAATAAAGGGTATATCATTCCCATATAAGGGCCTATATATAAGTATATTAAACTTTCTTAATACATATTTACATTATGCTTAGAAAATGATAAATTATAAATTTTCTCAAATGACCCCCGGCATATATATTCATCACCCAGATGTCCTAAATGAACTTATTATAATCTATAATTTTAGATAGTAATATGTTAAAATGATAATTTAGCAATTTCCATCTTTAGGATCGTTATTATTATTATTATTATTAATTTTCTATTACTATTATTAATTTTCAAAAAAATTACCTTACTAAAGTGTTTATTATTACCATATAAAAGCGTATGGAAGTACATCAAGTCTCCTTAATATACATCTAACTTATATTATGTTGAGAAAAAGCTAAATTATAAGTTTCTTAAATGNGTAGTATGTTAAAAATGACGATTTATAAATTTTCACAAATACCCCTGCCATAAATCAACTTACGGTGATATAGAAGGATTACTTATAAATTTTCATAAATAACCCCTTTTTGATCCCTATAGTCCTTGAGGACCACCTGAAAGTGTTAGTTTAATTTGCTTCGGAACCTAGTTAATTTACATTACTCCTAGAAATAGCATTGTGAAAGGAGTTCATAATTTCCCGCAAGTGATTCCATATGTGGTAACCTTATACACTACGAATTTATATTCATTGGTATCATCATTAACCTTATTGCTATTGTTATTATTAATGTTATTATCATTACTAATATTACCATTCTCGTTGTTATGATTATTACTATTATTATTATTATCATATTCTTCATCATTAATATTGATATTATTATCATAATGAATATTATCGTTAATATCTTTCGTATCATTATTATTACTATTATTACAACCATCATTATTAAGGTTATTATTATTACTGCTATTAGTATTATTACCACATTTTCTCCCTTGTCATTTCCATTATTATTATCCCTATCATTATTATTACATTATTAAGCAATCATAAATTTTTGTTTTAGTAAAAATTAGTGATTTGGGATCCCCCTATGTCTAAATTTAATTGCAAGAATCCTACCTTATTTACTATATAACCTACTCCAACCAATATATCGATTTTCTTAACGTTACTATTAATAGACAATTCAAACCGATATTATCGATTTTATTTTCATTACATAAAAATGTAACCAATAAAACCGATTCTATTTATAGAAATAACCATGCAAATTAAGGGGTGCCCTCGCCGAATTTACCCTGACTAACCGAATAGACAAGACATGCATTCTCGTAAATGAGCCAATCACCATCGACCAAGGCAGCAGGAAACCCTGATCTTCGAATACAACCACCAACAACTTGGCTAATTTAACCCCTGTCATTCCAGAAGTAGAATCCATGTATACCAGAACAGACAAGGGACTCCGCTTAAATTAGGATACATGTTCCGTACAACCATGAACCAGGAATGATGAGGAACAATGTGTGTTATAATCAAAACCGTGGATTACTTAAATTCACTTGAAGAAGAAAATTAACAAAACCATTTAAAGACTATTACTTGACGATTCAATAAGAACGAAAAATTATATTTAGTAAAAATCATAAAACTTATTTACAAAATCTTCTCAGTCACTAGAAAAGTCTTACCGATGATGTAGGAAGGCAAACGAAAAGAGGGACTCGCCAAACACCCTTCGAGTTAAAACTTTATTCCGGCACTTCCACTGCACGTATAAATGTAGACACGAAAAATTGGGATGACCAGAAAGTGGAGTACAAATAAATTACAAATTGGGTAAATTGGCACATGTTAAACTGTCCTTAGCCCACGACTGTCTCGAAAATTTATCCAGATACACTCCTTGATTAGACTAGGGGTTGGAAAGGTTGAATTCCTAAAATGGAACGAATAGAAAATTTAACAAATTTTTGGTTACTTGTCCATTAGGATGATGATAGAGCTACCCACAACCCCTACGGTTAGAAATTGCTAAGGACCGAATATAATTCTCGATACATAGCAATGTCCCTCCTCGTAGTGGGTCTTAATAGCATAGTTTTGTTGAATAATGTCCAAATAAAATTTAAAAAAGAAAAACAAAAAGGAAATTAATGGTAAACATTTAAAATAACAAGTTAAACTTTTAAATAAGTTAAACAAATTCATTCGAATATGTGATTTTAATTTAATTTATGAAATTCTAATTTTTCTATTTTAATTTGTCCACCCTTAAGTTGTTAAACCAAATTTACCAATCTTTAATATATGAACTTAATTTAATTTAATAATCCGGATCTAGTTTATTAAATTGGATATATGAACCAAATATGGAAATTAATTCGTAAATTAGTTTACTTTACCTACAAAATCATTGTCTGTTGAATTAGTTGTGTATTATGCTTGAATATAAATTGTAATGATGTGGTTGGACATATTGGAGTGATCGAACGTAAATAGAAGTACAAAGATTTGTTTTAATATTTTTTTTACAGTCATGTCCAATGCTGAATTAAGGAACGTATGGGAAGACCACTCGTCGACCGACTTGAGCCTAGGAATTACCGGCGATGGGGCAGACGAAGCCGTCCGATTGAGGGAGGACGCAGAAATCGCCCGGCTACGGTCCAGATGGATTTGGTACAAGATCCATGATTGGACCTACCAGAATGTGGTCCCGGTGATTCCAAAAGTGGAGCCATATCTCAATCATTCGGCATTGGCTTTGATCGACGCATTCGACGATGCGAAGGAGGCGGTGGACCGATTGCATCGGCTCGAAACATCAGTCCTGGCCGGCGAGCTGGAAGACATCGACGGCTACGCACGAGCCCAATGTCATCCAAAACGAACCGCGGCTCTCCAGCGTGGGTTGGAATACCCAAGAAGATCTCAACGGGGACCAGAACGACTGGGAAAACGCGGACGCCCGCGAAAGACCGCCAGCTCAACCAAGGAGAGTACGGGATCGAAGACCTGCGGGCGCGGTACGACTAACGTCCGTGCTATGTCAAAACGAAATACTCGGGATAAAAACTAATTATTATGTGATGACCTGGTTCTTGGGTGTATTGTGTGATGTTATGTACTGGGTTAAACATCCTTGATCCAGGTTTCGAATATTATTCATTAAGTCTTAATCGTTCATAATTATTTAATGTTTGTTTGTGTCTTGGTGGTCAATGATAACTTAATTGTGTGGATTGTTTGGTTCTTAGTAATGTTCAGGACATAGAGTATCATTATTGTTGACGACAATTTTTATAGCGTTGACAGCCCTATAAGGTTGGGTAAGATACATAGAACTCGGGTTTGGGGTGCGCGTAGCAGAGGACTGCGACGAGGGGATTACCGTCATTTAGCATTGATACTCACAATAATGCTCGACCCTCGATGCTGATATGAAAATCATTGATGTTATCTTGTTTTAGTGCTAAAACTCCTGGAAGAGATGCGAGCAGATTGGGAACGGGCGCAACAACAGGCAGAGGAATACCGGGCCAAGCTAGCACGAGTTAAGGCCCACTGCCGGAATTTCGAATGCACCTGGTTGCCGCCAGCCGAAATGAAGAAACGGATGAAGCTGATCACTCAACTGCAACTCCAGAGTGCACAAGATCAGGTTGAGTTGCGGGCCCTCCGCCTGAGAGTGAGGGAGCTGGAGGTCAAGGTACACCAACAGGACCTTGATCGGGAGGTCATTGCCAAAATCCGACCCATGAGTGAGTTGTTCCACCAATCGAAGGGGTGCACTCCAACAACAGCAACCCCGAGGAAGAAGATTCGACCAGGTAAAGCGGCGCGAGCGAGAATAAGGCAAGCCAGCCAGGCCCAATTAACTCTCCATTCTACTGGATCAGAGGCTACCCCAAAAAAATCGACCAGTACACTATAAGTTGTCCATGTTGTCCGAATAAATCTTCACTAGTGCGTCTATATCGGGGCATTTTGATTTTCTTTTATTATAATGTTAATTGTCGTAACGGGGACGAAAAGAAACCGGACATAGGCCTTCTATCGGCAGTCCGTGAACCCCAGTGGGTACTAGACAATTATAGTATGTTAAGCATGCTCACTTTTTGCTGGTACCCAAACCCTTGATACAGTACCAACGTTGATTGCTCAACGGGTATCAAGCGGTCAGCTATAAATTGTATTCTGGGTTACGCTGGAAACAGCATGAGGAGGTAAAGATTTTTCAGTACCTGTAACCCACCATTATTATGATTCGGTAGTTCTTGTACTATAATCCAAATAACTCGCAGCTATGGGCCTTTACTGCCAAGCGAAGCCTTCCCTTTCAGTCTTACATCTTTCATCGCTATTACTACTCTCTAAGGTATGCTGGGAAAGATTAAAATGGCACTCGTATTGTTGATACACTAGTATTATGAACACTTTATCTCGTCAATACTAGTCTTAACCAAACTTAGGAAGTGATCATTGTGTTCATTGAAAACCGTGAGGCAAGACTATCCAACAACTTCTAGGCCTGACGATCTGAAAAGAGGCCCACATTTAAGACTGATAATGAGTAAATAAATGTTGCATCTATTTGTAAAATTTCTATCGCCTGCAATACATATTGATGTTTTATGTCTTTTAATTTTACCTTTTATAACTTGACGTATCAGTGATTTAATTATTTCATAACCAAGTAGGAAAAGTTTAATAATCTCGATTGGACCATAGATTTTTGCGTAAATGAATAATACAAACCATGTATGAAGATATACGACCTTATATCGGTCTTCCAGAACCCATACAGAAATATCACGAAAAGGTAGTTGTAAGAACAGCAGCTGACCTCCTTCATGAGTTTCGACAACTTGGGGCAGTACCAACATGGACGAACTTCCATGATCACCTCGTCATATGTGAAATAGGCATGAGGGATCTTCAACAGTTGATGGCGAGGAGTTAGATCAGTGAAAGATATTATCAGATTTGATGATGTGCAATCGCGAGCACCTATCCTAGCCAATGAAATCACATCAACTCCAGAGGAAACCGCAACAGAATAAAATAAGGGCAGATCCCTGCCAAAATTTTCAAAAGGTCAATTTTAACTTTAATTTTAAAGAAATATATGAATAAAATAAAAGGCGGATCCCTGCTAAATTTCAAAGCTTAATTTTAACTTTACTTTCAATCTCCGGGCGCTCAACTTGTTCTTGACTCTGTTGGGCTAGAACTGACTGCTAGACCCAAAACTCTATTTTGTGACTGAGGTGTGATGGTACATAGCACGCAAATAGCAATAAGTTTAGTTAAATATAAAAATACATCAAATAAACAATATTAATTAAGAGGAAAACAGCAAAAATATAAACACAGAAATTAAATAAAATGATACAAATGAAAGAAGTATTGCAAGAAAACTAACTCAAATATAACAAAGAAACATAAAAATTACAAAAAAACAGACTCGAATAGCTTCGAAAGATAGTAAAACATTAAAATTCTAGATGAAATTCCAGAAATCAAAATGCCAGAGTGGGCCAAAGATAAACTAGATTTCGAAATATTTGGTGGATTATTGACCATGATCGAGAATTATGTAAATAGAGAAAGAACACATCACTAAGAGTAGTAAAAAGTCAATGGCCTATTCTATTTACGGTAACTGACCACTACGGTGATACGCCACTTCATAAACTAATAAAGGTGGGCAACAACAAACAAATATTAGAAACAATAGATGCCTTCCACAATTGCAACATATCAACAGATCAAAAAATAGCCGAGGGCATACACCATTAATGATAGCAGCAAACCGAGATAAATCAAAAGCCGTATTGAAAACGTTGATTAAAACAGGATCAAAAATAAGTACAAAAGATCACGATCAGAAAAACGCACTACATCACGCAATTGAAGGCAAAAGCGTAAAAGCATTCACAGATCTCATGGAATTATTATCATACAGAGATAGGGCCAAGATTGGAAATATGTACGAGGGTCTGTTAACAGCAATAAAGGAAAAATTACACATAATTTCGGGGATATTAATCACATGGAGAGATCCAGTTAAAACAATTTTATGATAAATGTCAATGAAACTTTCACTTAAGGTGAGAATACCTTGATGAGGGAAGCAATGGGAGGTCATCACTTATTTAAAATTCCAGGCCAACTACTGGAACGAGGAATCAAGTTTTCAAATCACAAGAATATGATCCAAAAACGAATTTCAGCTTTCAAAAAATCAATACTCCGTTTTACAGATCAAGCACGGAGCAAGTACTGGGATACATTGAATGTACCATTTATGATGGAGACACAAACACAACTTAGAGAAATGTATCTGTATATTATGCAATCCCTTACCGCTGAAGAGCGCATCACCAGTACGAGAGGCAAGAAAATAAAAATAAAGAAAAGAGGCCATTGGGATACAAAGTCGCAACTAATACCAATAACGTCAACACTAACAAAAATATCCAAGGAAAGAACAATAGACAAAGATCAAACCATAAAAATACAAAAACCAAAGGAAGTATTCTTCGAAGAAATGTTAAACTTCACAGACAAGGAAATAATCACCAAGATAGTTCGAACAGTACATTCATATGCAAAAGATCAAACAACAGGTCTAGATATCGAAAAAATATGGACGTTTATGCCATTAGCATTTACATTACCATCAAAAAATCTGCGGACACCACTCCAACAAGCGATACTAGCAGTAAAGGAGAACAGAGCCATCAGCATCATAAAGATTTTAGATATATGGGAGAGGGCACAAACGCCAAAAACGAAAGAGGTGAACCAGTCATGATGTATGCAGCCATAACTAATATACATACAAAGACATTAAATTCATTACACCAAACGGGATCGAGAATTGACAAAATATCCAACGAACGAAACTCAACACTGGATTGGGCAACCATTCAGCAAAATATGGAAATTATTAGATTCATTTGTAAAAACGCTACAAAGAAAGAAATAGAGAATAGCTCCAGAAAGACATCTCAATATCAATGGAATACATTAAGAGAAAACCTAGAAGCTGTGAAATTATTATTGACATGGAGGAAACCACAAAACAAAGGATATCGGATAAATGTGAACGAATTCTCTGAAGACAGAGAAAACGCTATGGTGAAAAATATGCTTACAAAAGGAGGAACACCAAAAATTATATTGATAATCTTAAATAGAGAAGACCTTTGGTTCACGAAAAATCAAAAAGAACGAGAACGAATAGGGAACCGTCGAATACAGTTAAGGAAATTAGTAAACGATTGGAACAGAATGAAGCATGCCGCAGCAGGGCGTAATGAAATCGAAAGCGAAGCTCAATTGGAAAGAAACCGTGTTCTAACAGCGGAGAAGCTACGATAGAAACAGTAAAAGATACCCATGAAGATAGAGCAGCAATCAAAGATATATTGAAAACAAAGATAGGATGTAAAAACACTCTTGCTTATNCGACTGGGAAAACGCGGACGCCCGCGAAAGACCGCCAGCTCAACCAAGGAGAGTACGGGATCGAAGACCTGCGGGCGCGGTACGACTAACGTCCGTGCTATGTCAAAACGAAATACTCGGGATAAAAACTAATTATTATGTGATGACCTGGTTCTTGGGTGTATTGTGTGATGTTATGTACTGGGTTAAACATCCTTGATCCAGGTTTCGAATATTATTCATTAAGTCTTAATCGTTCATAATTATTTAATGTTTGTTTGTGTCTTGGTGGTCAATGATAACTTAATTGTGTGGATTGTTTGGTTCTTAGTAATGTTCAGGACATAGAGTATCATTATTGTTGACGACAATTTTTATAGCGTTGACAGCCCTATAAGGTTGGGTAAGATACATAGAACTCGGGTTTGGGGTGCGCGTAGCAGAGGACTGCGACGAGGGGATTACCGTCATTTAGCATTGATACTCACAATAATGCTCGACCCTCGATGCTGATATGAAAATCATTGATGTTATCTTGTTTTAGTGCTAAAACTCCTGGAAGAGATGCGAGCAGATTGGGAACGGGCGCAACAACAGGCAGAGGAATACCGGGCCAAGCTAGCACGAGTTAAGGCCCACTGCCGGAATTTCGAATGCACCTGGTTGCCGCCAGCCGAAATGAAGAAACGGATGAAGCTGATCACTCAACTGCAACTCCAGAGTGCACAAGATCAGGTTGAGTTGCGGGCCCTCCGCCTGAGAGTGAGGGAGCTGGAGGTCAAGGTACACCAACAGGACCTTGATCGGGAGGTCATTGCCAAAATCCGACCCATGAGTGAGTTGTTCCACCAATCGAAGGGGTGCACTCCAACAACAGCAACCCCGAGGAAGAAGATTCGACCAGGTAAAGCGGCGCGAGCGAGAATAAGGCAAGCCAGCCAGGCCCAATTAACTCTCCATTCTACTGGATCAGAGGCTACCCCAAAAAAATCGACCAGTACACTATAAGTTGTCCATGTTGTCCGAATAAATCTTCACTAGTGCGTCTATATCGGGGCATTTTGATTTTCTTTTATTATAATGTTAATTGTCGTAACGGGGACGAAAAGAAACCGGACATAGGCCTTCTATCGGCAGTCCGTGAACCCCAGTGGGTACTAGACAATTATAGTATGTTAAGCATGCTCACTTTTTGCTGGTACCCAAACCCTTGATACAGTACCAACGTTGATTGCTCAACGGGTATCAAGCGGTCAGCTATAAATTGTATTCTGGGTTACGCTGGAAACAGCATGAGGAGGTAAAGATTTTTCAGTACCTGTAACCCACCATTATTATGATTCGGTAGTTCTTGTACTATAATCCAAATAACTCGCAGCTATGGGCCTTTACTGCCAAGCGAAGCCTTCCCTTTCAGTCTTACATCTTTCATCGCTATTACTACTCTCTAAGGTATGCTGGGAAAGATTAAAATGGCACTCGTATTGTTGATACACTAGTATTATGAACACTTTATCTCGTCAATACTAGTCTTAACCAAACTTAGGAAGTGATCATTGTGTTCATTGAAAACCGTGAGGCAAGACTATCCAACAACTTCTAGGCCTGACGATCTGAAAAGAGGCCCACATTTAAGACTGATAATGAGTAAATAAATGTTGCATCTATTTGTAAAATTTCTATCGCCTGCAATACATATTGATGTTTTATGTCTTTTAATTTTACCTTTTATAACTTGACGTATCAGTGATTTAATTATTTCATAACCAAGTAGGAAAAGTTTAATAATCTCGATTGGACCATAGATTTTTGCGTAAATGAATAATACAAACCATGTATGAAGATATACGACCTTATATCGGTCTTCCAGAACCCATACAGAAATATCACGAAAAGGTAGTTGTAAGAACAGCAGCTGACCTCCTTCATGAGTTTCGACAACTTGGGGCAGTACCAACATGGACGAACTTCCATGATCACCTCGTCATATGTGAAATAGGCATGAGGGATCTTCAACAGTTGATGGCGAGGAGTTAGATCAGTGAAAGATATTATCAGATTTGATGATGTGCAATCGCGAGCACCTATCCTAGCCAATGAAATCACATCAACTCCAGAGGAAACCGCAACAGAATAAAATAAGGGCAGATCCCTGCCAAAATTTTCAAAAGGTCAATTTTAACTTTAATTTTAAAGAAATATATGAATAAAATAAAGGCGGATCCCTGCTAAATTTCAAAGCTTAATTTTAACTTTACTTTCAATCTCCGGGCGCTCAACTTGTTCTTGACTCTGTTGGGCTAGAACTGACTGCTAGACCCAAAACTCTATTTTGTGACTGAGGTGTGATGGTACATAGCACGCAAATAGCAATAAGTTTAGTTAAATATAAAAATACATCAAATAAACAATATTAATTAAGAGGAAAACAGCAAAAATATAAACACAGAAATTAAATAAAATGATACAAATGAAAGAAGTATTGCAAGAAAACTAACTCAAATATAACAAAGAAACATAAAAATTACAAAAAAACAGACTCGAATAGCTTCGAAAGATAGTAAAACATTAAAATTCTAGATGAAATTCCAGAAATCAAAATGCCAGAGTGGGCCAAAGATAAACTAGATTTCGAAATATTTGGTGGATTATTGACCATGATCGAGAATTATGTAAATAGAGAAAGAACACATCACTAAGAGTAGTAAAAAGTCAATGGCCTATTCTATTTACGGTAACTGACCACTACGGTGATACGCCACTTCATAAACTAATAAAGGTGGGCAACAACAAACAAATATTAGAAACAATAGATGCCTTCCACAATTGCAACATATCAACAGATCAAAAAATAGCCGAGGGCATACACCATTAATGATAGCAGCAAACCGAGATAAATCAAAAGCCGTATTGAAAACGTTGATTAAAACAGGATCAAAAATAAGTACAAAAGATCACGATCAGAAAAACGCACTACATCACGCAATTGAAGGCAAAAGCGTAAAAGCATTCACAGATCTCATGGAATTATTATCATACAGAGATAGGGCCAAGATTGGAAATATGTACGAGGGTCTGTTAACAGCAATAAAGGAAAAATTACACATAATTTCGGGGATATTAATCACATGGAGAGATCCAGTTAAAACAATTTTATGATAAATGTCAATGAAACTTTCACTTAAGGTGAGAATACCTTGATGAGGGAAGCAATGGGAGGTCATCACTTATTTAAAATTCCAGGCCAACTACTGGAACGAGGAATCAAGTTTTCAAATCACAAGAATATGATCCAAAAACGAATTTCAGCTTTCAAAAAATCAATACTCCGTTTTACAGATCAAGCACGGAGCAAGTACTGGGATACATTGAATGTACCATTTATGATGGAGACACAAACACAACTTAGAGAAATGTATCTGTATATTATGCAATCCCTTACCGCTGAAGAGCGCATCACCAGTACGAGAGGCAAGAAAATAAAAATAAAGAAAAGAGGCCATTGGGATACAAAGTCGCAACTAATACCAATAACGTCAACACTAACAAAAATATCCAAGGAAAGAACAATAGACAAAGATCAAACCATAAAAATACAAAAACCAAAGGAAGTATTCTTCGAAGAAATGTTAAACTTCACAGACAAGGAAATAATCACCAAGATAGTTCGAACAGTACATTCATATGCAAAAGATCAAACAACAGGTCTAGATATCGAAAAAATATGGACGTTTATGCCATTAGCATTTACATTACCATCAAAAAATCTGCGGACACCACTCCAACAAGCGATACTAGCAGTAAAGGAGAACAGAGCCATCAGCATCATAAAGATTTTAGATATATGGGAGAGGGCACAAACGCCAAAAACGAAAGAGGTGAACCAGTCATGATGTATGCAGCCATAACTAATATACATACAAAGACATTAAATTCATTACACCAAACGGGATCGAGAATTGACAAAATATCCAACGAACGAAACTCAACACTGGATTGGGCAACCATTCAGCAAAATATGGAAATTATTAGATTCATTTGTAAAAACGCTACAAAGAAAGAAATAGAGAATAGCTCCAGAAAGACATCTCAATATCAATGGAATACATTAAGAGAAAACCTAGAAGCTGTGAAATTATTATTGACATGGAGGAAACCACAAAACAAAGGATATCGGATAAATGTGAACGAATTCTCTGAAGACAGAGAAAACGCTATGGTGAAAAAATATGCTTACAAAAGGAGGAACACCAAAAATTATATTGATAATCTTAAATAGAGAAGACCTTTGGTTCACGAAAAATCAAAAAGAACGAGAACGAATAGGGAACCGTCGAATACAGTTAAGGAAATTAGTAAACGATTGGAACAGAATGAAGCATGCCGCAGCAGGGCGTAATGAAATCGAAAGCGAAGCTCAATTGGAAAGAAACCGTGTTCTAACAGCGGAGAAGCTACGATAGAAACAGTAAAAGATACCCATGAAGATAGAGCAGCAATCAAAGATATATTGAAAACAAAGATAGGATGTAAAAACACTCTTGCTTATCGGTAGGAACAATATGGGAAGTAAAGCAACATGTAGAAGAATGTCGATACAAAATAAAATAAAAATGTAAACTTTGACAACAAGTAGTAAAACTAACCGAAGAAACGGAACACGAAGGAAAATGCGAAGAAAGACAAGAGAAATGGGAATATTGCGGAAAAGTAGATCTATGGAAGAAAATACAAATCGAACACAAAAATTTAGAGGAAGAGAAAGTGTGCTTAGAATATATGGAAATATGTCCAAACGCATGTGAGGTAAAGGGGAAAGTAAAAATAGGTTTGCATCTAGAAAAATGTGGGAAAAAGAAAATCGTTTGTATTATGGAAAAATGGGGTTGCTGTACAAAACTAAGGAGAGAAGAATTGCACAACATTTAGTCGAAAATATAGTCACGCATACTGAAATGTGGGTTAGGGCAACTCATGAAAATGAAAAGAAAGTATAGCAGATGGAATTAGAAATGGCCTCAATAAAAGTACTAACTCGAGGACTATTAGCGAACCGAGAAGCATTCGAGGACGCCAGAGAACAGATAATGGAAAGAGTAGTGACATCCAAGCAATTACAGGAGGAAATAGAAAACAGACGTCGACAAATAATGGAAATGGCGGAATAGAGAAGGGATGGCAGTAGCTCCATACATATGGAAATTTGCAAGGGATAAAAGCAAAAACCCAAAAGGCAAAGGATGATAAGGTACGAGTAATATCAAGCCCAACATTTCTGTCTTGGAAAAATGGGTACAAAATGAAGATACGGATATACCTAGACGGAGACGGTACGGGAAAAGGAACCCATGTGTCAATATTATTAATGCTGTGTAAAGGTGAAAATGACGAAATCTTAGAATGGCCATTCAGAGAAAAAGTCAACTTAGCTATTTTGAACGATAAAACCATCATGGAAGATTGTTTTAAAGCTGCCGGTAACCACCTATGTTACCAAAGACCTACATGTCAGGAAGGTCCAGTAACAGGAGCGCCGAAATTCATTATTCAAGAAGAATTCGAAAAAATGGTAAAGGATGATACGGTGTACATAAAGGTATCATTCAAGAGAGAGGGCGTGGGAAGGACCGAGTAAACAGTGATCGACATAATTGTAAATAATTGTAAATTATAAAATATCAGAATATATAACCAAATAATGTTGTATATAATAATAGTGTGGGGCACCCAAGACACCGTAAATGTAATAAACTCAAGCGAAAAACTGTATGTAATGAAAACTGTGTAATGAAATAAGAGAAAGGTAGAAAATTGGAGAAAAATTAATTGTATATAAATTCTAGAGATATGACACAAGAAAAGATTGTGGCTAATCAGTCCTTCTTCACCGATAACTCCAACAAACAACGCAATCAAGATTCAATGGACCAAGGTGATGTAAAAACTAACAACTAAAACCCGCACACGTATATCGAAGAAGCAAGGGAGTGGGATCATCAACAGTCTCAATGGCTGATCCAAAATTTACGCGCGGAAAGTAGTAGGATGGGCAAGAACATGAAATACCTACAAATAAAACAAGAAAGTAAATTGGAAAAAGCAAGACACGAAATCAAGACCCTAAAAAGAAAAATAGCACAACTAAAACACGAAACTCACGAAAAAGACCGTCAACTTGAAATGCTTCCTGAATTACGATACCGAGTGTTGAAAGCAGAAACAAAGTTAATGAGACTGGCGGAAGTGACAAGAAAGAAAGACCCTCGAAATTAAACCAAAAATAAGAAGCTAACTGTAAATAAAGTGTATATAAATTAAATAAATGTATACAGTAGCATGTGGCTCCCAACACTCCTAATATTAATAACGTTAACCATCAATCAGTCGAAATCCCAGCAAGTTTTCTCCCAAATGAACAGCATCAAAGACCATCGAAAATCGAAAGAAAACCCCGAAAAAGAGTCATGTCAGTACTCAAATCCAGATTACTTTAAAAACGATCTCATAAATAGCAATAAAGCAGCTCAAAATTATATCAACAACATCCGCCTACAATGTGGATCTAACCCTATGTGTTAGCTAATCGATAAACGAATCCTAAGCCAGATCCACCAGCTCGATCAATTAGAAGAGCGAACCCAACAACAAACCTTCGAAAATCACGTAAAGAAAACCGATAATATCACAGAAGTCAACGGACACCCATACCCTTCTATATGTGGTGATCGCAGAAACGGTGATAATATTCCTAGTAACTCTAGTCAAGCTGCACGAGATCCTAAAAACATGGAGAACTAACACCCCAATGAGAGAGAGTCGACACCGAAATCCCCAAGATGCCACTACAGCCAATACCATTCGTACTACATTTCAATCAAAGTCGTCCACAGCTGAATCCACCCTGCCAACTTCGAGTCGAAGGATCCACTACGTCAACCAAACAAATTCCCCAAGATCGAGTGTAACATTTCGCTGAACAATTTTTGTATGTGACTAATAACAATAAACTGATTGATTTAAATCCTGTAAATAAAAACTGGTCACCTTAAGTGTCTTCTGCTTAACCTTGTTTTTGACATTTGTCTTGATAATAATAATTTAAAAAAATTTTTGTGTTAATTGTTATGTATCTAAATGTATAAAAGTATTTATATTATGTAATTGCGGGACGCAATTTTAACGGTTCCCCGAGTGATTTGTTGGGCTGAGAGTTAAGACAAAAATAAAGCATGAAATAATGTAAATAAGTAAAAAGAGAGAAACAATAGGAAACAACAAAAAAGCACCTCGAAAATCAAAAACAAATTAAAATAAATATAAAATAAATATATTAATTAAATGAAATGTATGAAAAATAAAACATAGAATTAAAACAATAAATTAAAAGAATTAAAAAACATTAAGTACCAATAAAAGCAGGAAAACGACACTAAAAATATGCAATTAATAGAGAAAATTTAGGAAAAATAAATACAATTTTAAGAAAAACATAAAAGAAAAGAAAATTTTCAAAATATATAAAATATATAAAAATTGATTAAATTAATTAATTTTGCGGTACTTCGATTTTGATTGGTCCACAAAATTCTATATAAGCAGGATACACAAATCAAAATTTTAATGTTCAATTTATAAGTTCGTAGTTCTTAGATATATTCAAGCACCACAGCTAGATTTACAAAGCCTTAAGGAAACACCAGACAATTATTAGAGATAGTAACATTGCTAGATACCAACTCCAGTCAACAAGATCACTCGGGAAACCAAATCGCCATTATTAATTCAAGGAGATAAATCGAAGGAATTTCTGGTAAAAATTGTTCGATGATTATGTAACATTTTTCTTTATACGATGATTTAAAAATTCAAAATTTAAATGAAATTTTTAAAGGTTAGTTTTTCTCTTTTATTGATTTATTGATGTTAGTAAAGTATGGATAATAAAATTTATTAATGGAATAACCTATGTTTTGATTTTCTGTAAACAAATTGTCAAAAGAGTATATATAAAAATTTGCTTCGGATTGATAATTAAAACAATTTATTTTTTATTAATGAACATCGACACTAGAGTTCGGAAGGCCACAGCTCGAGGGACATTAGTTGTTCTTCCTGCCAGCAGGTCGGATGACACTTCAGGGTCGTAGTGGAATTGATCGGGCCATCTTGTGGGGGTTTCTCCACTGGTCTGTCGCCACAGGAAAATAATATTGCGATTATGTCTGAAATTGGTGACTAGAAAGGTCGAGATGACAAAAATAAAAGTAAATTACCTTGCAAGAAGGTAGAAGAGCTCGCAATGACTAAGGATAATGGAAAGTCGGGGTAATGGTTTATCTGGACGATATATCAATTTTTACGAACACGATGGAAGAACACTATAAACTGCTGGAAAGAGTATTGCAGAAAATCGCAGAAGCTAAACTAAGAATTAATCCAGAAAAATGTCAAATACTGAAAAGCGAAGTGAAATTCTTAGGCCATATTATAAATAATGATGGCATCCAAACGGATCAGAGNGGTCAACTGATAATCCGGTCTGGTACCATGCAATCGAATGCAAGTAATATGAATATGCGTCTAAGCAGTAATTACCTGAGATATCCACATGATCGAAAATCCAACATTTGGAGGCCACTGCTATAGTCGACTGAAATTGATCAGGGTGATGACACCGGTAAGACAACGAGAGATACGCACATAATAAAGATCGACACTATACAAATCCATGATCCACATTGACATGAGACTATGGCACATGAGATATTTGTGAAATTCCCAGTCGCGAAAATAACCGTTATCGCATTATCACTGAAAATTTAACTCATACCGCGATCACTAAACAACAGTCGTCTCGTTGCCACCGAAAATTTAACCTCGATAAATATGTGAGAGAAAACGCGAAACAACAGTAACTAATTCACTTGGCATTATCTGAAGATTAGGTCTCATAGATGCCACCAGTGTGCATTGAATCAACCAGCCGTGATCGATTAGAGTTAGACAGCCTAGGTAATCCAACTAATTAAGCCAAGTGATAATTCACATCATCGGTTATCGATGTGTTTGAGGTAGATCTTACTCATGAAAGTCAGGCTAAGAATTTTAGACATTAGTAGAATTAAAAATAGACAAACTACTTTAAACCCTTACCTCGATAAGAATTGGTGGCTCGAGATAATCAACCGGGTGTTCGCGTAATTTCAATAAATGTAACTGTCGTACTCAATGAAATTAGTTTTAATCAAATCAAACAAATTCCTTCGTGCTAAATAATTTGAGTGAGTGATAAATGTAGTTTGAGTATTCAAAACGTTAAGAACAATGACAAAAACCATTTTAAAATATTTTAAAGTTAAAAGTTAAACAATAATTACTTACGTTATAGATCTTCGAAGTCTCTAAGTAATTTAAATAATCGATGATCACAGGCTGGAATGTTAGAATTGATGGGGTGATACCGGTTTGATTGAAGTAGTTTCAAGAATAAATAATGGATATATTTCTATTTTGAATAGGTTTAATGAATGCATGATGGACACATTTCATTTGAATTTTTTGTTGTTGTTTAAACGATCGATTGACGAAATTCTATTTTCCTACTTTTAAGAATAAATAGCACGATTCCTTTGAATTATTTTTTGTGATTGGGTGATATAATTTATTCGAATATTGTCGAGAGTGACTGAATAATCTAATCTATTGGGACATTTTGAAGGACGTTTGAATGAATATAATTTCTTCAAGCATTTTTCTTTGCATTAAATAATTTATTTTAAATATTGTAATAATGGTTAATTAGATAAATTATTTAAATATTTCATACCTGGTCACATATTATAACTCATTTAAACCTTTCCTAAACTAGTAAGTTGAAATATCAACGTAGGATAAAATAACGCTTTTATTTTGGGAGGTATTTTATTTTGGCTAGTATCGTCAACAATGCGAGATCTCTCATGTGCGAATGTATGGGGAATTCATTTTCTTTTCTCTGTCTGCTATCGACGATCGTAGAGAACAATCAAATACTATCGCATTTTACTATCTATAATTTCGTTGCATGAATTTATTATTACTACTTATTTACTTTAGAAATGTCGAAAAACCCAACAACTACGACTCTTCTTCGGCCATGTTTTTTATGCGCCGACAAGAACGCGATTATTAGAACGCTGCAGACCCAGATAGCCCTGCTAAAGAAGAAGACCGACTATCTTGAAGAGACATATTTCACGCCCGCCTAAATGAAAGAAATGCGGATGAAGTTGTCGCGAGCCGAGCACTGTCGCGATAGCCTGATCGAAGAGAGCCGCTCGTTGCGACTGCTAGTCAAGGAGCAGTCTGAGGCCCTGCACAAAGTCTACGTGCAGGCAACGATCACAAAAAAGATCACAAAAACATTACAGTAGTATAAAAAAAGGCTCGTAATGCAGTATGGCTTTCTGGTTGTATTGGTTCGATTGATTAGTTTGAGAATTAGATTGTTTGTAATTCATATATCGTAGGGTTTGTATAAGGATTGGAGTATTGAGTTTGCAAATTAGGGGTCTTGTGATCAGTATGCGCTTCTGAGTGTTGGACAGTAGGTGTTGATTCAGGAGCTTCAGCTGACCATGTTTTGAATGATGGTGTTTGAGGTAGAGTCTGGGTGTAGAAGGGTGTTTGCTTTGATGTTTTTGATATCTCTGGTTCCAGTGAGTATAGCGTGGTGTTGGAGATCTTGGGAGTATCTTCATTTTCATAATCATTTCAATGGGTTCGTTTTATTTGACCAGGTAATACTAAATATATATATTAATAAAGCGAATCGGCCTATAGGCCGATGAGCTGCGTTAAAAATCTGAATTTCTAAAATATATAAAGATTTAAACAAAATAAATTCCGTTACGTGTGATTCCGCCATCCAGTACCGATTGGGAAAAGGATGCAAGAGATTTCTTCCATCTCGACACAATTTTCGCCGAAGCTTCCCCATCGACTCTGTGACCATGCGCATGGAATCTATATTGTGGATATCGAATGATCGAACTAGCTGTTATTGAATCTTTCGCTTAAATCTATTGGAATGTAATAACTAATTTGGAGTACTTCTGGGTTGTGTAGTGATCAATGTTCTTAAATGTATTTCTTTGAATAGATGTTGAGTAACGTAAAGATGGTAATCCAATTTTCGGAGGTTCTCTGTGGCGTGGTTAAATCGGATAAGTGCGTGATGAGGTATGGGTGATTAATAATGAAACCAAATAATATTGATCGATGCTTCGAATAATGAACAAGACGTAAGGTCCTTCTATCGGCCGTCAGGAACGGAGAAGTCGAGATAGGGTGAAGAAGTAGTCCTAAGTCAGGGGCTCACCTGCTTCATCCTATCTCATCATCAAGGCACAGCACAAACATGATGTAAATCATGGGTGTCATGGTGAGAAAATGGACATGTAGGTTCTTGACTTGCAGTCAACTAAGAGTGTACGTTTGTTTTTTGGTCTGACTTTCATCCCCTGGTGACGAGTGAATGCTTGTTGACCTAGTCGATTACCCAACATTATTATTATTATTATTATTATTATTATTATTATTATTATTATTATTATTATTATTATTATTATTATTATTATTATTATTATTATTATTATTATTATTATTATTATTATTATTATTAGTATTATTATTATTATTATTATTATTATTATTATTATTATTATTATTATTATTATTATTATTATTATTATTATTATTATTATTATTATTATTATTATTATTATTATTATTATTATTATTATTATTATTATTATTATGTTATTATTGTTATTATTGTCATTATTACTATTATTATTGTCTATTATTTTTGTAGATTGTTAATGGTGAAATCTGAAATTAATAATTATCTTATTCATAAATACATTATTATTATTATCGTTATAGTAAATGGGAATTGTTATATACATGCAGATTCGAGGACGAATCTAAATTAAACAGAAAGATATGTTGGGGTTCAACAAAAGAGTTACAAAAATGAGGTGAAAAATCAATAAAAACAATAAATTCACAATAATAATGAAAAGTACAAAATATTAATTAAAAAATCAAAAAAATTATAAAATTAATATTTTCCGGGGAAACTCTTATAGCGGATGCCAAATAATGAGACGAGTTCAATTATAATAAAATAAAATCAGTGAGGTGTCCCTAAAAGGAATTAAGTACAAAAAAACTAAAATTAATTAAAAATTAATTAACTAATGGAGAACTGGAGCTAGTGGGAAACCCGAGCTAATTGGAAATCCGAGACAATCGAAAACTCGAGCGATGCTGAGAGAACCTGAATTGTCAAAGACAATTAAATTAGCCTACTCAAAATCAAATTGGGGCAAGCCGTAAAAGGAGACGGGCAAATTCCTCAAAGCGACAAAAGGAAAGCCAGGGGCGATTGGATCGGAACTAATTTAACACAGCGAAATCAAATTTGGAGAGTGGTATAAAAGCGACCGGCAAGTAAAACAGAAGAAGAAGAGTAAACGAGAAATTTAGCGAGAGTAACAAAGAAAACTTTGAACTCAGTGTCTATTGAATATTTTAAATCGAGTGTACCAGAAAGGGACATCCCCCTTTGGAAGATTTATCCCTACGTAAGATTTACATTAGTATTGAAAAGTGCAGAGCATAAAAGGGTTGTTTCAAGTGTGGTTGAATCAATAAAAGTGTATTCAAAGTGTAATTGTATTAGTATCAAATAAAGATTTTTGTGTTGGGTCGTTTAACTTAATTTCAAAAAGAGCCAAAAGGAGTCAGACAGTGATACCGATTTGCACAAAATACCCAACAATATTTATTAGGATTCTCATCCGTGAGAACATCAGTTTTCAAATCACTAAATAATTCCATAAATTTTATTTAATAAATTATATACTCAAAAACTTGTCTCTTCTTATTTTTGTTATTTAAACAAATTTCAGTTTTTCTTAAAATATTTTTTGATAAAAATATTTTTAAAAAATGATAAATTTCGTTCTTCTATTTAAAATAATTTTTCAATAAAAATATATTTTAAATTTTAACAATTAATCTTTAAGAATCTTTCAACTTCCTCATAATATTAATTAAAAAAATGTTTAGGATTAGATTTCATTATTTAAAATTATTCAAATTTTGGAAAATTTAAAATCGTGCTTTAATGAAACCGCAATATTCGAAGCTCTAATATGCGAGTTATTCCTATACACACAAAAAAATAATAAAAACAATTTTCATATAAAATTCAAAATCAAAAAAATAATATTTAACACAATCTAAAAGGTGAAATTTTCCTTACACGTTACTACGAAATTTTGCGGCAATACAATTAAAGATTCTGTTAAAAATGTCACACATAAAAATGTTTTTAATTAAAATCTGGCTAATTGAAATATATAAAAAATATATAATTTGGATATATAAAAATGATTAGTATTGAAGTTAAGTATTGATTTGTGTTTAAACAAGTTAAAATCTTGTTAACTAATTAAAATTATTAGACATCTTAATAAATTTATGGATAAATTTAATAATAATTTGAGTAATTTAATACCAATAGATAGTGGTGGTCAAAGTAGAATTTTACTGGCTCGTATGAATAGTAAAGAATTAAAAAAAGAGATACAAGTTATAGTGAAAGAAATCGAACATCAAAACGAAGAAAGTTTACTAAAGGAAGTTGATAGTATTATTATTTATTGCGTAATTCATTGTATGATATTTATAGTTGAGATGTCTAAAGTTAAGTCATGATAATATTATTAAAGTTTATGGTTACGAAAACTCACCAACTCGAATCATATTCGAATATTGCGAATTAGGAAATTTAGAAAATTTTATCGAGAGAGACTATAAAAGATTGAAAGTGAATATCATTGAAAAAATTAAAGGATTGATTATTGGTTAAATTTTAGTTAATAATAAAATTTTAAATTTAATCAAGGTATCGATTATATTCATCAAAACAAGATTTTACACATGGATCTTCATCCAAAAAATAGTATTAATTATATTCTACAATATTATAAATTATCAAGTATTAGTTCTGATTACAGATACAACAGAAGCAATTTTGACATTTAAAGTGTTTTCAGATAAAATGTTTAATTAATTTCTCAAATTTTAGATATGTGATTTTGGATTATCCGAAGAAGAAGCCACAGACATTAGGCACCGTAGTCCGATCGGACGACCTGGATATGTTTCTCCTGAAGTATTTAATAAATAAATATCTTTAAACTATTAAACTAATTCATCTTTCACTATGTAAAATGTTAAAACTTGATGGTGTGTTGATAGTATTTACATCTTAAAAAGTGAGTTATTACTGCTTAAAAATCATTGTCCAGTTTTTTAATCAAAATTTAGAAAAATTCACTTTAAATTATTGTCTGATTATCTATGTGCATTTTAATGGATTTTTAATCTATAAATGTAAGTTATTTTTAATTAATTTTACCTAAATAATTCTATATAACATTAGTATCCAGTTGTTGCTTTGGAAAATCGTTTCTCTAAATTGGTCAATCCATATAATTAATTATGGTTAACGCTGTTATGATGTCCTGGAATTTTTTCATATATTTTTTCCTTTCTGTTCAGTTGAATATCAAGATTTCGAAGTTAAATTCGATTTATGGCAAATAGAAGTTTTATTTAAACATTTATAAGACAACAAAATAATGCTTATTTACTAGTACACCAAACCTGTCAATCGTTTGTACTTGCTCCCCATTTTGTAAAGTTATTTAAAATTAATTAATTGGAAATTTATATCCACTAATGTCCTTCGGAAATACGTTGGGGGTACTTAACAAGACCTAATTTTATTGTATTCTCACTTGAACTGATATACAACATTCCGTTTCAAAAACACCTACACCATAAGAATCAATTAATATATGGTGCGAAGTTATCCGATCTCTGAATCTTCTGTAACATCGGTGGACTGCAAATCATCCTTTACAACTACAGATATATTTTCTTGAACTTGCTGTACATTCTTACTTTGGAAGTGTCATCAAAAGTTGGTAAAGGCGATTTGGTATTTCTTGTGCTTCCTGTAAATCCTAAAATTTCCAGAGTTTTTTGATTCTTATTTCTTTCTCGTTCTTTCAAATCATTTTCTTTACAATTTTTTGCTCCTGATTTCTGCTTGTAAGTTGAAAATTAATTTTCTAAGAAAAGTAGAAAAAAATAATAAAAATAAAATCATACATATTTAGTTATAAAATTTTCAATTATTATCTATTTGTATAATAAACATGATCTGAACATATAATAACAATAAACTAAGTACACACACTAACATGAACTCTGAGAAAAAGTAGTCATAGTAGTTATAAATTATTATAAATAGTTAAATTGTAAATATAAATATTTCTATATCCCGTTAAGTGATGAAAAAAATAACAAAAACACTCCGTGTCCAGGGAATTTTACATCCTTCCCATTTACTCAACGACCTCTATATACATATAAATATCTGAGATAATTTAGAACTTAGTGAAAACCTGTCAGATCTTTTCAAAATTTAATTGTAATAAATTTAAATATTTAGAAAATAATTGATTATTTTTCTAATGTCTACTTAATTATTTTAAATAATTTTAGAAAGTAAGGTCCGAGGATATAACAAAATCTAGTGATATATGGGCCTTAGGTTGCATTTTGTGGAAAATATTTTCAACTAAAGAAGCTTTTGATGATGAACATTCTTATGCAATTTATTATAAAATTGGACGTGATCTCGTTAGTACTTTATTGCTTATCAAAATTTGCTAAAATCGACTTATTTGATCTCATTCGTAGCTCCAGTATTGGTGGATATCAAGGTTATCCGTCGTG
The DNA here is from genome assembly GCA_959609185.1 of Schmidtea polychroa. NCBI lineage: Eukaryota > Metazoa > Platyhelminthes > Tricladida > Dugesiidae > Schmidtea > Schmidtea polychroa. The sequence goes on from CAUHTR010001331.1 coordinate 44,892, forward strand.
TGCGATTATTTAATATTATTATGACGCCAGAGCTATTTTTTTGAATTTTGCCACCATTTTCAAATGACGAACTTATTTATACTAAAACTTTTTTGACTAAAACTTCTCACGATGCGTTGTTATCGTGATTATAGTTGTAAATATCCACGTTGTAATATATATATATATATATATATATATATATATATATATATATATATATATATATATATATATATATATATATATATATATATATATATATATATATATATATATATATATATATATATATATATATATATATATATATATATATATATATATATATAATATAATATATATAATATAAGATAACGCCAATCAAACATTTTTTTCACGATTAATTTCGACAGTTTTCCTGTCATCATCAGGTGGGATATAATACTCATTAAATAAAGGATTTTAAACAAATTTAATTATATATAAAAAATTTTTTATTTTGTAAAAAATATTATTTTTTAAAACTTTAACATTTAAAATTTAATTTAATAATTTAAAAATTTTAAAAAATTTTTTATTAATTATTTAATTTAACACAACAATTAATACATACAATACACAAAAGCTTATTTAAAAACAATCAACACACAAGTATTTACAGCATTCTGCACATTAATTTTCGGATTCAATGATTTTATCAACAACGCCTCACAAATCACCCGTTCCCAATAATTATCGAAGTTTTTTAATAAAATTTTAAAATCAGACATACCTATTTTAATCTTACAGCCCTTATTGTGCTCACCAATATGGGTCTTTTTATATATAATTAAATTTGTTTAAAATCCTTTATTTAATGAGTATTATATCCCACCTGATGATGACAGGAAAACTGTCGAAATTAATCGTGAAAAAAATGTTTGATTGGCGTTATCTTATAATTAAATCATTGCCATGTATGTTTAACTATATATAATATAGTTGTAATATATCCACGAGTACTAATGATAATAAAAAATGATAATAAATGATAATAAAAAATATGGATACATAAAATTTTTTAAGGTTTCAATAGTCACAGGCTTACTATCCCTGTAATAATGGAATATATGATTACTTGTTTTAATTTGATCTAAAAAATTATTAAAAAATAAAATTGTGTTACATAGAAAAACTATTGTGATAATATATGAAATAATATATGAAATGTTAATAAATGCAACACAAATACGGAAATTGAAAAGGACTATTTTTATAGTTGAAAATTCTTTAATTTTATTGAATATATACTTCGCAGCTAAAAGCTTAGTAGTATTATGTATCCCCTCCAGAACACTCCCCCTCTGATGAAGAAAAAAAATATAAAGCAAAAATATTTTTGTTTAATATTTTTATGTATCCCAGCTAGATTGCCATTTCCAGAACAGTCTATATATTGATTTAATAAATAAGTAGGTCATATAGATATAATAATAAATACGTAGGTTTATATACACACATACAATATATTTATTAAAAATAGAGCTTGAAGACTATTATTTCGACCAGTCAGAGGGGGAATGACTTATCCCCCTGACTGGCAGTGTGGATAAGGCCTCGCGTCTGCGTGCGGTTGTGATGGTTATTGTGTCAACACACAGGCGTCGACAATGTTTAGAGAATTACCCGAAATGGGTATATTTTTTAATTTTTGATTTTCTTTGTGTTTTTGTCAAGTTCTGTTTAAAAGAAGATTCGGTTGGAAGGAATTTTTGAATTTAAAATTAAAAATATGGAACAATTGACTTTGAGCGAATCACTTACTGGCCATGATGAACCTATTATACAGATTGCAACTAACCCAATTTATCCAAACATTCTTATTTCTGCATCAAGGGATAAATCTTTGATTATTTAGGATGAATTTGAAAGTGATGTTGTTATGTCAAGTGATGGTCAATTTGCACCTGGATCATGGGACGGAACTTTAATGTTATGGGATTTGTCTGAAGGAAGACATTTATACACTTTAGAAAGAGGTGATATTATCAATGAACTTATCTTCTCACCAAACAGATATAGGCTATGTGCTATAACTGGGTCGTTTATCAATATTTGGGAATTGGAAAATAAAGTTTCGGTTGGAGATTTGAAAACTGAAGTTATTGATAATAAATCAAAAGCAACTGCGGAAGTCACTTGCTTATCATGGTCAAAAGATGGTCAAACTTATAAACAATTGAGTAGCCAAAATAAACAAATGATTATGCTTTGTTTTGACTTAATTCAACTATAAATCAGTAATATATTGATGTTTTTTGAGACTCACGAATTTTCGGCTCTGCCTTTTTCAAGTGAATTCACTTGAAAAAGGCAGTGCCGAAAATTCGTGAGTATCAATAAAAATCGATATATTACTAATTTATAGTCTTCAAGCTTATTGATACAGCGGTGGTCAATCCATCTGCTCTTCTCACATGCTTATGCTTCACCACGGTAGTATTGTATTTAACCAATAATTCCATATTTGTCTCTTTAAAACCACATTTGTGCAATATCAGCACTATTATAAATCTGACTCACTTTTCGATAAATTGGTCTCAGTTTTTAATCTTATACCGAAATTTATAAAAAATCTAGTCCTCCAATAATAATTTTGATAATATCTCCTGAGCTTCGAAAATTCAATCATCTTTGATTTTTATACCTCGAATTTGAACGAACACGTTTATTTTACTTAATATTTCAATCGGTAAATCATTAGCACATCTGAATTTATTATAACATTTCTCAAGGTGCTGTGATGAAATTGTTCATAATTTCAGAATTTTATTGGCAATAGATTTGACCTTAAATCAGAGTTTTGTTTTTTTGAAATACAAGACAATGCCAAATAAGGGTAAAGATTTCTTGTAGACCGCGACGATGTCGCAATAACTATTTTCACATGCATCATCTTACAAAATTTTGATGGCACATAAGAACTTATATGCTATTTATTATATATTGCTTTGCTTAACATTTTAAATTATATTTTTTAGCATCCAAGTGTCCCACTTAATTGGCCAATACAAGTTCAAAAGCTTTTGTTTCATTGTTGGGATATACGGTGTACAACATCAATGCTCTTAGAGATTTTTGGTGTGTCAAGAAGAAATAGTAATTTTAATTTTTTTTAAATAACATTTTCTGTCGAACAGTGGCGTAGTCAGGAAATTATGAAGGAGGGGATTTGGAGCTGAAAAATATTTATTAATATTATGGCCAATCGTTTCAAGCGTGGACGAATGAGGGTGCTGGAGACGCGAAGTCCCTCGTGATTAAGGTGTCTGATACTATCAGACTGATAGATTAAAATAGTTTAAATTGTTTAAAAATTGTTTAAAAAATCTTTTGGCACTTCATGTCGACAAATATTTGTACATGAAAAATCCAATAAACAGCCCCCCCCCCTGAATACGTCACTGCTGTCGAAGTCAATTTAAATCTCATTTTAATTATTATTTATGATTGTTTTTAACTGCCAATAAAGTTGCTTAATAAAAATTTTTGAATTTAGAGAATATTGACTGTTACCTTATAAAAATCTTGTCTTTTTATTGTATTCTTGTGATTTTTCATTTTGAAGACACGATTTTATAGTTTAACTTATTATTATCTAATTTCATGATAATAGGTTTATTTAGTACAATTTGTCAAAATAGAACTGGATATTTAATGGTTTGTTGAATGGTTAGAGCTATCTTGTTTAATATTAGGGATAGTTTTTTAGTCCACTTATTGAGGTGAACTATATTAAGGTGATTTTATTAAGGTAGTAGATTGTGTACGAAATAGAAAATGAAATATAATCACTTTATAATATATATTCCCCTATATTCCCCTATATTCCACTATATATTCAACACTATATTATCTTGTTCATTACTCGTGATTATTAAGACATTATTATGATCAATATACTTTAGAATTCTTTGTATTCAACGACTGTATTGTCTTGAGCAAAATTCACTACTTGAATCTCTACCTGCTTCAGAATCATAACTTCAATGATCTACTGCAGGCATGGCGAGTTTTTTTCGCGTACCAAAAATCCAAATATTATTCCTTGATTGGCGTGCCCAAAGAGTAAAAAATAAATAATTATTTAATTTTAATTTTATTTACAAACTTAAAAATTACAATAGAGTTTTTTACAAATAAAGTAATTATAAATTATAAATTATAAACCTATTATAAATTGAACAATTTAATATCAAATTTTGATATTCATAGACAACAAATTAAAATTTATTAAAAAGCTTGAAGACAATGAAATTCATAGTATGAATCAATAAATATATCGATGTTTTTGATATATTTACTGATTCATAGTCTTCAAGCTTGTTAATAAATACAATTTCAAAAAAAGTTCTTATAATAAAAAATTAAAAGTAATTTTTCCCAGATATTTTTATAGATTTAAAATATAAATTTTCATATTTTAAATGTTTCATAAACTATGCTTTTCATTATTTCAATTTTAAAATTCTTATCCTTCACAGTTAATCTTTTTTAGAAAAAACTGGAAATTTGCTTCAGAAAGATATGCCTTTAACTTATGAAAAGCGATACATGTAAGAAATTCTGAAAACAATTAATAGTTGATTATTTGTTTTTTTTCATAAAAATATTATTGATAACAAGTCTGAAATATTCATATGGTATTAAATGCCATGTTAATATTACAATATTAATTAATAATTATATATTTTATTAATTATTTAATTTCATATTTTTTTTATTTTTAATTAAGTAATTTAATTTTTTTCCCAATTATTTAGTTTGTTCCAAGTAAGGAATCTGAATTTCTTTGATTTCAGATTACCCGGGTATCTTGGTAATAAATATTTAAATAGAAAAATAGTGAAATTAATTAAAAAGTTTGATTTTTATTGATTTATTGTTCAAAAAAATTATTATTTATTTAAAAAATATTGATTAAGAAACATAAGTCTATTTTGCGTATCCGTTTTCATTGATAACGTATTTTCGTTATGAAATCAGAAGCAACTGAAAAGACGCATTCGCTGTTTGTGGAATTGTAATTAATGCTTGGAATATTTTTTCATTCCTTATTTACAGTCATTACCATTAAATTATTAAAGCTCTTTCTATTAATGAAAATTTAGATGTAGTTATTGAAACCACCATAATAGTTTTATGGTTTTTTGAAGCTTATCGTAGACTGAATTCTTGACATTTGTATCATTATCTTTTAATTCTTCTTAGCATTGTCCTTCTCACCATTATTATTATTTAATAACCTTTCAAAAAATTTTTTAGCCAATGATTTGATTACGCATTTTGAGGAGTAAGTAAAATGTACATTAGATTGTGAATAAGAACCTGTTTTCAAAAACAACATAAATGAGACTATATTTTTGTTTCTTTTAGCCTTTCACCTTTTCAAGGCATTGTTCATTTCAGCGGTAAGATCATTTTTGCTTCTTGTAAATTATATAATGGCAATCTAAAACACCCTCAGCTTTCAGTAAATTATTGTCTGCTTTACTCAACTCGGTTACAACCAGCTCTATAGGACCTAAAACAAAATATAAGCTTTGTAATTTGTAAGCCCAGATATTTTCAATACAAAATCCGGCTGTCGCTAAAAAGCCATGGTATTTTGTGGTCCTAGAAAAGTAGTATGTAGTGAGGAATTTAACCCACTTTCAAGTTCAAGGTCATGAAATGTCAAAATCAAATATAGACCAATCGAATCATTTTTTTTAAAATTTATATTTGATACATTCTATTTAATTATTTAATTTATTACATTTTATTATATTATTATTATTATTATTATTATTATTATTATTATTATTATTATTATTATTATTATTATTATTATTATTAAGATTTTCATTATTTTTATTATTAATATTATTATTATTATTATTATTATTATTATTATTATTTATTATTATTATTATTTATTATTATTATTATTATTATTATTTATTATTATTATTATTATTATTATTATTATTATTATTATTATTATTATTATTATTATTATTATTATTATTATTACTATTATTATTACTATTATTAAGATTTACAAAATTTATACGATTTACAAATTATTATTAGTTTTCACATCATAAAAATGATAATAAATCAAGACATTAAAAATAATTTTAAAAAAGATATATTAAATCACAGGTCAATTCGATAACATTACGTCATCTATATCAATATCATTGTCATTTTTATCATCATTGTCATCATCGTCACTGCAATGTGGACTTAGACCTCCAAATAGTGGACTAAATTTCTGAAAATACTTGATCAACATTCCTTAATATTGCCCAATTGAGAGACTGAAATTTTCCCCCCACCCTTAACCTTAATATAACTATAGTTTCCATGTGACTGTCTTTATTAGTCAGTGCTTTGTTAACATGCACTGACCATGCAACGAGCATTAAATTTTAACTATACTCTGTGAATATAAACTTTAAAAGTAACTTTAACCATTCAAAAAATACTAAGTTATTATAAAACCATGTGTGTGTGTAGAAAATTCAAAAGAAACATACGCAAATTTTAATCTAGCCATTTTATATAACAAAGAATTGCATTCCTACAATATGATAATAAAAAAGTTATATCGCAATAAAAAGGTTTATTAACGTATGACGTTAAAAACAATTTATTTTTCCCTCCAAAATTTGAAAATTGCACCAGGGGCCGCATTTGACCTGCTTAAGGGCCGCACTTTGGGGACCCCTGAAATAGAGAATTTAATGATCCACAAAAAATTTAGTTGGGTCTCCAAAAAAGTACTACTATAGACTGTACTAACCGTGTCTATTTTTTGATTTAATTTGATATGACCTATATAACATTTGAGTTGACATACATATAAATATTTAGCAAAATAATTTTTAGCTTAATAATTCTTTCCTCGACAGGGGACTGGGGGGTACTGTGCCATAAGTGACCTGTTCTAGCGGTTACCAATCCTTCTACTATGGCAGTACCGTAATTAATTATGATAAATTTAAAACAAAAATATTTATGTCGTTAATGATTAATAATTACAAATTTAAAATAATGTTATTCCAATTTTTTATATAGTAAAATAGATGAAAAAAGAATTGTACCTCCGATAATTTGGGATTCATTAGATAAAAATGATAAATTCTCACAGTATCAATTTCCTCCGAAAGAACTTGAAAAATTGAAGAAAACCTATGAGAAATATCTATGTTTAAGAAAATTCAAAAAAGTATAGTATTAATAAATTTAATAAAATTGTTATTTAAAAAAAATTTTAACATAATTTTCAATATTTAATTTTAATTGTGTGATCAAAAATGCTAAGAATAAATTGGAAAATTGTATTATTTTGAAAATGATACAAAATAATAAAAATAATATAAAATAAAAATTTTTTTCTACTATAACAATAGAAAAAAGTGAATTTCGTGTATTAATAAAACATTGTTTATTGATTTTAGAAAATACGATAAAACGAAGGAATAACTTGATAAATATTATAAGAAATTTTCAGCAGAAAAATCATTTGTTATTTATTGGAATAATGGATTTAAACATGGTCGCACTAGAACTATAGATATTAGGCATACAAATACACACACATGATCTGTGTGACATTTTCTTATTTATAAACTGAAAGTGATCGCTTACAGGTTGAAATTTCAGTCAATTGTAGATTTGAAATGGTAAACAGATACATATTTTGGAGTCTTCGATAAACCATATTTTTCTGATAGTAATCAAAAACTTGAAAACCATTGGATAACATGTACCAATTTATAGAGAAAAATTTGCTTGCTTATCAAAATGTCTGGTATAAAGTGATGAACCCTATGAATTTGCTATATAAAAGAAAATAAATTTTCTGTATTTTGGGTTCTGCGCTGTTTAAATACAAAATAATTTTAGAATGAAATTAGTTAAGATTTTATTGATAAAATTCATTCGTTATAAGTGGTGACGGAACTTCAAAAATTTGGGCTATTCAGAAAAGAAAAATATATTTCACAAAAAAATATACACGACACTTTATATATATATATATATATATATTGCGAATGTAAGCTCTGATTGTATTACATGTCCGATTGTTTAAAAATATCTAACTGGAAGGATTGACCTACCACAACACTGGGTTCTTTGTCCACTAGTTCCGCCACTGGATGAGTCTAAAATTATAATATACTATTTAAAATATTATTTTTTAATAGATTGAAAATTCCGTGGATCTTTTGAAATATTTGAATGAGTGTGGGTATTTCATAAACTTGAAAGAGCTAAATGAAAAACTTTTTAGTAAGCTAATATTTATATGTATCATAAATAATTCTTATATTAAGTTTCTAAATTTGTAAATCTTTTTTTTATATTTATTACACAATACAATAAATTTTACGAATTTTGGAAAAGTTTTTATTCGAAGCAGTTAAAATGTTAATTAGTTAATTGAATTCTGAAACTTTTTAAACATAGAAATGAATAGATTCTTGCTATCTTCTGTGGTTAAGTTTTTTGTATATTGGCATGTTAGAAGAAATTTGTGAGAACCCAACAGTCTCCTTTAAAACTTGTTTTGGGACAGCTGGGGTGCTTGTATATAGAGTGCATGTGGAAGGTTTAGTACAAATAAAATAAATACTTTAAATAACAAAATTAATTTAATCAAACAAACTTTTATTCAATAGTAAAAAAAGAACTTTTAGTCTGTTCGAAGGCAGCTACAATAATAATTCAACAATATCGCAATTCTGTATAGTTCACAATTTTATTATCTTGATTTTCGTCAGTAAAAAATCTTTCGTTTGATTGTATTTTCCTTTTAATTTATTGCGTTGCGAATAATTTCTTTCTTCTTTTTTCCTTCCTTTAGTTCTTTTGATTTTCCCTTCGTTTTCTTGTTCTCAATTTTTGTATTGATTTGTTATTTGATTTATAATTTGACAACCAGTCAACTTGGAAGGTAAAATAGATGAAGAGATAAAAAACTTATGGGAAAACAATATTATCAAAAAGTGTAATTCGACATTGAACACTATTAATATGCGCCTTGAAGAAAGAAAAGCAAAATATCAGATTATGCCTTGATTTCAGGCAATTAAACCTAGTAACAAAGAAACAGGCGTTCCCTATGCCGAATATAGCAGAGTTGTTAGATAAATTGGGTAGAGTTTAGTATTTCAGTTCGATAGATCTTGGAAATGCATATTAACAAGTAGAACTAGAAGACGAATCAAAGTTAAAAAAGGCGTTTTCAACCAAATCAGAGCAATACTATTTTAACAGAATGCCATTTGGAATAGCAGCGACACAAGCTACGTTTCAGGAACGGATGGGAAAAGTATTAATGGGTACGAGGTATGCAGTAGTATACCTAGACGGTATTTTGAAATTTACAGAAACGATCAATCATCACTACGTAGTTTTAAATGAAGTTCTGGATAAAATTGGATAGGTGGGTCTTAGGATAAAACCTGAAAGTGCCATATTCTTAAAGAGGAAGTCAAATTTTTAGGTCACATAATCAGCAAAGATGGAAGACGCGATTAAATCATTTGAAAAGCCAAAATGTGTTAGGGATCTGAGAAACTTCCTAGGAATATGCAAAAAAGGAAATAGTTTTAGAAGACCTATGCGGGTTAAACAACAAAAATTTAATTTGGTCTGACGGATGCAATATCGCATTCGAAAATATGAAAAATGCTTTAATGTCCTCACCTATTCTATGTCTCGAATGAAAATATTGATTATCATTCGTAGTTGGGTTCACAAAATTACATAATAAAATAACTTTCAATATCGAGAAACATGTTATTCGGATTTTAAGGGTATTACAACTTTGAGATTTGCTTTTGAAAATTGTTTTATTGGTGTAATCTTCTTTAATAACTGATGTATTTAGATAAAATTTAAGTTTATTATAAAGAGAGGTTGAAGACTATAAATCAGTAATATATCGATGTTTTTTTGCTACTCACGAATTTTCGGCACTGCCTTTTTCAATTGAATTTGATCATTATTGCATTTACCAATTATTGTTGAGGAAAAATAAATTTTCTTTCATATTTTATAATAAATTTGTTGGTTTAATTATATTTGAATTACCCAAATAATATTTTATATTTTTTATATTTTATTTTTTTAAAAAAACGTTTTTTAATTTTTATATATTTTAATTTTAAATTTTAAATTTAAATCCAAATATAAACCTAAATTTAAACTTAAATCCAAATTCAAATAAACTTCTCAGGGATTTTTTTAAAATTTAGTTGAATGTTGATAGACTGTTTAAGTTTTTTGGTAAGTAAATTAAAGTAATAATTTTAAATCTTTTATCAAAAAGTTATCCAAAAAAAGTCAGCTTTTGAGAAGTCAAATTTAAATGGAAATTTTTATGCGGCTAATCTTTGCAATGTATTTTTGAACATTTTGTATCATTTTGTTTCGTGTATGAGTGGTGTTGGTTTGTGCATTTGCTGATTTGCATTGTTCGTGATAGTTGCTGGCTTTTCTCTTGACGTGTTCGTTGAATCTTGTTTGGTACGTTTTATATATTTCGCCTATGTACAATGTGTCTCATGATGTGCAAGTAATTTGGTAAACAATGTTTTTTGGGAAGCAGAAAAAATTGGTGGAGGATTGGCACATACAATCTCGATGAAATAGGTCTGATGTTAGAGATTTTTGAGACTTACGAAGCTGTGATTTCAAAGGTGCAGCAGTTGTAAAAATTGGATGAATATGAAGTGGAAACTCCATATTGCGAATGTAAGCTTTGATTGCATTACATGCCTTATTGTTTAAAAAAGGGAAGCGTAAATATATTACTGGCTTATTGACATGTTTCTTTTGTGTATTATGCCTATCAGAGTTATATTAACTCAAAAAGTATTTTTCTACGAACTCCTTTGGGTATCCATTTTGTAAAAACTGTGTTTTAAAGTTTTCCAGGGTTTCTAGTTTTTTCGTTTTTTCCGAACAGTTCCGTATTGCTCTTTTTCTCTCATACTAATAGAGAGATTTTTCGTTGGAGTGGAACGAGACTTTCCCAAGGAAAAATGTGTCCACTGTATAGACTTTTAATGAATGAATCTGTGTTGAATGTGAGTCTATCTGGATCTTCAGAAGTACTTATCATGGTATCTAAGAAAGCAATCTTGCCTTCTGGGTCAGGTAGTTCAAGAATAAGTTGTATATTGGTGTTAGTGGAGTTTGCATATGCCAAGATTATGTTGAGACGTATCTTTTCGAGGTTAGTCTGTTTGTTAGCAATGAAAGCAAGTTTCTTATTAAATGCGATCTTCTAGGAGGATGGTAAGATCACTTTGTTTGTTGGCGTATAATTGTCAAGATGTTCGTTGAAGAGTGATTCATAATGATTCGTGTTAAGCGCTACAAGTCTGTTTGTTTTATCTGAAGGCAGGATTGTTAAATCTTTAAGGTTTTTAAGTGTTTTTATTACGAGTGAGAGATTTTTGTGTGATATTAGTCTGTTTCTTGACAATGTTCTTAATGTCATTGTTCATACTGCTAATATTCTCATCGATGTCATTTGGAAGGTCCGCATGTTGACGTATGTTCTACGATTCGGATTGAGAAGATGATTATATTTTTAAGCGATGTTAGAAGATTCTAAATGAGATTCCGGTTTTAATTTTTTTATTTTAAGATGCAATCCTATTTGTCTTAAATTCAATGGGAAAAATAATCAGTGGTGAAATTGGAAAAAAAAGTTCTTATAATAATAAAATTTAAGCCCAGAATTGGTCGTTTGACGTCAGTCACAAAGACGTTCCGTGTGAAAGTTTTTTTTAAATCTAGAAAACATAAATGTGCGAAGTTTTTATCAAACGCTTAGCATACATTTTAAGTCCAGTTTATTGATGTTAATTGATAGGTTTTCTGTGCTGTAATTTCTGATGTTTTATTGAAATCATACAGAAATATCTGCTTCAGTAAATTAGAAATTGATACATTCGTTTCTAACTTTTGCGTCTAATGTGAATATCCCATTAACCAATACTTTATTTTCAGGGACCTCCATCGCTTGTTTCGTTCAGTTATTTGTCAGTTTTCCGTCGGTTAATTCTTAGTGCATGATGTGCTCGTCAGAGAGAAAGATTATTAGCTTAAAATGTCACGTGATAGATCACCATAAACAATAAGAGAACAACAAAAGATAAATAACACTAAAACTAATTTCAATTATTAACAACTTTTACAGGAACCAAACTAACATTGTTAAAGAAATGTCTTGAACTTGTCGTGAACAGAAGCGGAAAATATCCAATATTGTTCATCAAAAATGGGAAATGTAGAATAATGGGATGCAAGAAACCAATACAAGAAGGTGATCTCAAGTATCAGATTGAAGACTTACAAATCCAATCAATTACAGTAACCTTATATATTCAAATTTCTATGATTTGAATGTCTTGTCGATGAAAGCTTAATGGCTACTACGAACCAGGATTATTTCCAGCTTTACGACCCCTCAAGTGACAAAGTAGTAATATTAGGAATTAAAAATTTAGATTATTACAAACAAGTTCAAGAAATTCATAATTTTGTAAAATCTATTATTTTCAATCCAACAAGTTGTGATTGCAAATTATCTTAAAATGTAATTATCGATAAATAGCGATAAAAGTCATAGATGTAAAAAGCGACAGGAATGAAATAAAAACCAGTAAAAAACGATATTTTTTGCTAAAGAATAAAAAACGGAAAAACGATAAAAAACGTGCAATTACATTAAAAATAGTTTAAAACTTCTTAAACTATAAATTGTAAACATTATGTCATTATCTACCAAATTTCAAGAAATTTAAAACTCAACTCGTAGTTATGAAAAAGGTATAAATTGTACTTGAAAAGTTTACTATTATAACACTGAGTCGCCTAACTAAAACTTAATCATTTCAGTTCTTGAACTAATCCTCATCTTCGGATGACGACTCCACAGTTTATTCAATTGAATTAGTCAGTCAGTTTATCGGTTAATTGAAGATTACTGTGGACAAAGACAATATTTCGTACTTTTGCGCAGCTTAACCGATTTCTCTTTGTGTGGATAAAATCAAAGTTGGACCAATTTCTTTCACAAGCCGACGTTGATGCCACTTGCGGTAAAACACGAATATTCACTTATAGTAGTTTAGGCACATGAGTCCAAATGCTAGCAACCAACGAAAATCTGGCATTCGCAGCAGCAGTTGTCACTTCGCGTCCAAACAGCCTCCGGCCAGCACGATAAACACTATGTTGCTGGATTGCTTTTACTTGAGACTGTACGTCACCATTATGAACTTTCTCAATCATAGGGTGAAATAGGGAAAATAATAGATGCGCAATTGCGGAATCGGTCAGCTGTTTTTACCCACTCTTCATCATGTCAGTCAAACACATTTGTTTTGAACTCGAAGTCTGTTTGTCCCATCTTTCAGCGCGTTTAGTCGCTTTTTCTTTTCATTGCATCTTGGTTCGCCCTTTCAATATTATCTTCTTTAATCATATTTTTTATGTCTTCCTGCACTTTTTTACATGATTTTATATTGATATCATCTCCAGCAAGATGACCTCTATTCCGGATTATTCAACCATAATAAACTTTGTGACAGTAAATGCATTTCAATTTTTGCAAATTTAGATTTTTTCTCTCGTTTATCACAGTAACATGAATCTTTTGTTTTGGCATTTGGGATAAAGAAATATATTTTTATTATAATCGATTTATTGGAATATTATCGAAATTTCTAGAAAAATAAAATTTTAACTAAAATCGTTACATTTCAAAAAAAAACGTCTTTGAAAAACTGATGAATGCATATCTCCGTTGATACAGATCCACCACAATTTTGTTATTTTTGAACAAAATTATTAATTAACCATTTTTTTATAAATCTTGGAAACATCAGAAAAAAAAATAATTAAAAAAACCTATAATAAAAAACGAGAAAAGAATGAAAACGCGAAAAAACGATGGTTTTTGGGAATAATAAAAAACGGAAAAAGGTTTTTACATCTATGATAAAAATCAAACAATACAAATGTTTATTAAAGTTTTTTTAATTTAACTTATTATAAACGCTCTTAATTTGTTGGCAACAACAGATGAAAAATGTCTAGAAATTTTATTAAGTTAATTAATTCAATGTGTCTAAATCATTTGATTATTAACAAAAGCACAAATCCAATTGATTGATGAGCAAGATACATATGATTTCCAAACTATACTATTGAAAATGGCTTTCATATTGTATTCCAGAACTGCTGGTTTACAGAATAAATCAGTTAATGGGAATCAACATAGATAAAATTGTTTATATACATTACGAATCTGTACAACGATCAAGATTAAAAGGTCAAGAAGATTATCTGGTTTTTGAAAATCCTTCAAATCTAACTTGTCGTTTAAGGTGTAGATGTTGTCAAGAATATAAGTAAGATATGATACACACTCTACTATCTGGAATAATAAGAACTTACTATAAGCAATATATGATGAAGAATAAATGTTGTATCTTTTTTTTCTTTTATTGATATTATTTTGTTTGTACCATGTTTTTGGTTGTTTTAGTCGATTCTTGAAAATATATCTTACATTTATTTTAATTTATTACGTTACTTAATCTAAAAATTATTAATTTTTCTTAATTTTAAATTATTACATTATTAATTAATGTTACCATACATTTTAAGTTATTACTTTAATTTACTTATTTTTTAGTTATTACCCTAATTTCTCAGTTGATATCAAATGTTAAAAATAGCTTACCATAAATTGCTGTACAAAAAATCCCAGTAACCTAAAAAAGTACTTAGGCTTTTTAACGAGAAAAATATTTAGGCTTTTTAACACATTGACGGACAGTAGAAACAAGTGACATTTGAAAATCGACACTATATGACGGCTATAGACGCAAGTGTCCGTCAACGTGTTAAGGACAGGTTATTTCTAATCCTAAAAGTCAGGAGCCAAAAACAAATTAATAAATTGAATTTCAACGCATGCCATTATTCAAGGGATACCGTCTGATTGTCAGAATAATGTGTTGCGTAAATTAGACTGATGTATTAGGCAAAGAAATCCGGATACAAAACGACCGGATTTTAATTTTTTTATTTATCCAAGTAGTTTACTTTTAAACGCAGCTAAAAATAAACTTTGCTTTTCATACTCAAATATTTTTCTGATTAAAATATGATTTATATAAATAATGTAGGAAATTTCATTTCCTATAATATAACTATTTTATAATTTGAAGCGGTACTCATACATATATTACATATATTATTCGCGTTAATCCACTATGATATTCTTGTGGTTTTTAAGTGAATGTTATTTCATATTTATAATTTTTCAACAGTTTGTTGGATCTTATTTTAAATGAGAAATGAAAATTTTTATTTATTCGCCTGTTTTAGATTCAATGGAAATGAGAACTAAATTACTGGAAGCAATAACAATGGGCAAATGGGTACAAATTGCTAGATCATTAGGAATGCCGGATAAGGATATTGATGAAATTAAAAATCAGACACACGAAGAAATTCTAAATGAAATATTTGAATTTTGGAGTATAGAAATGAAACAATATCATTGTACTGTTTCTGGACTTTTGCAAATTTTTCAATCAATTCATTTAGATGTTGAATAAAATTATTTTAGTTTTTACTATTAATTTTTAATTGAAATAGATTTTATGAATATATATTGTGTGCATGAGGTAAGTAATTGTTAATATATCATAACTGCATACTTAATTTTGTTGTTTTATTGTATTGTAAAATATATTGTTATGACTACATAAATAGAAAAGTTTAAATTCTATTTCATAGTTACAATTATGACTGGTAAAGGATTTGTTTGTGAAGTTGAGTTGAATTTACATTTGGTTAGTAAATTTAAATTATTTTTGTGAATTATTTTATTAAAGTTATCTTCTATTGGTAACCATGATTGTCCTGGACAATTGGTTTATTTATCAGTTGAGATGTTCGGAACCGTACACAAAACCAAGCCACAACATTCGTATTATCCATTGTTGTTTAATGAAGTTATCAATTTTCAAAAAGTTTGATTTAAAATTTTTTTATCTTAATTTACTTTTATAGACATTTTACAGTCCATCGAATGAAAATGAAGTGTTAGATATGCTTGAAGGTTAGTTGTCAGCTTTTAAAGATTATCAAAATGTATGTGATAATAAAATAGATTCATCAGTCGTAATCGAATTAAGGCGTCTAGATCCATGTTTTTATAGTGGCTTATTGTTATCGTACTATGATGGAAATGCAAAAGAATTTTTATTTTCTAGATTCCCCAGAATTCCATTTTCTGTGAATGGCCAAGAAATTTATTTGGATAGAACTGTTGATTTTAGTGTATGAATTTATTAAATCTATCTCTTTACCCAATAACGTCTTTTAGGGAACTGCTCCACGTTTAAGATATAGTGTTTTTGCGGACATAAAAAAAGTAGCTTCATCTATTGAAGTAATGAATTATCTTAATATAAATTTCTATTGTCAAAAAAATTTAGGTATTCAACCCTGAATCTAAATATGGAATTAATAATCGGTTAGTAAAGGTCATTTTGTAATCCATTCATTTCTAAGAAATATTTCAGTTTAAAATGTTTCAAAATATCATTTTTAAATGTATGTCACGAAGTTTTTATTTCCCCTTATATTTGAATGGGTTACATTACAAATTTTTATTATGATTAAAATTATTTATTTTATTCTGAATAGGGGTTTCATTTTTAACTAAATGTTATATTCACTATTAAATCAATGATTCATTTTAATCAATATTTAGTAATTTTATTTATAACAAAAGTTAATTTAATGAAACGAATATTAATTATTTAAAAATTATTTGAATTATTATTTAAAGCTCTCGCGTCTCACTATTCATCTTTAACTTTTACGGCATTCGAATTTCAGATAAATAATATAATTAATTTCGACTACAAATAAATGTCAATTAATTAAAATTGATTTTATATTTTTCAATCTTAATCAATTTATTGTCAATATCTTATTATTATTGAAAACCTTAAGGTAAATTGTCGGTAACGTTAACATAATCGATATCACTAGATTATATAAATTTAACACATGAAAGAAATTCAGTTAGAATTATCAGCTTAATTTAGTATTGAAGTGAATTCGAGTATTTTAAGTCGAAATTCTTTTTATTATTAAACTGTACGGGAATACCTTACCTAATTATTTGACTTATTATCATTGTATCAAAGATAACAGTTTATTTAAATTAAGCTTCTAAATAATAAATAATATTATCATTGGAATCTAGTGATATTTGAATTTAGAAATATATGAAAATGGTTTTATTTTTAAACGAGAATCGATTACTTTAATTTTAGATCTAGTGACGATGGCTATTACTCTCCTTCACAATCGGTTGATAAATCTTATCGTGAATCCAGAATACCGAGATCAAAGAAAATGTCTTATGATTCTGGTTCTATTGAAAATTTATCTAATTCAAAACCTTATTATACTCGACAAACTGTTGCGAGTGCTTTAAGATCCAGATCGCCTTCACCAGTCATAACTAAATCAAATGATTATCGTGATGATTCTGGAATGAATGATGTTGCATATGATGATTATGAAAAGCCACCATTTGTTGTGAGAAGAGTACCAGATGGTTTAATAACAAGAGCTCCAAAATTTCACGACAGCATAGCTAGAAGTAATTCTAGAAAAAGTAGGTCAAAACGGAGACAGTCACCTGCCAAAAGTAAAAATTTAAGTTCTACTTCAAGTGTAGAAAGAAGATTTAGATCTGCTTCACCTTCTCGCAGAACTGGTATTCATAATATCAACATTTTATCAAATTGTTTTAAATATTTTAGATTTTGAAACAAACTTCGAAAGTTATAAACCCAGCACCGTTTTGTCGAGTTTAAGAAACGCCTACGAAATACCTAATTACTGTTGCAAATACTCTACACTTGGTCGTTGCAATTCACCATTAGCTGAATATTATGCTAGTAAAATAGCACGGCTCTCTTGCTTATCACCTGGTCGGCATCATTGTTGCTACTCACACTGCAGTCATTGGGTAGGATTTTCATTTAATATTTCATTTGAGTTCATTTCAATTCATTTCCAGTGATTTTCAATTAATTCCAGTTGATAAAACGTTATTAACTATATATTATTTGATTATTAATATTTGTTGTCATTTTATTATTATCCGCTGAAGTGATAAAAAAGGTATTCGAATTTTTAGATACTATCAATGTTATATGTTGACTGCTTTAGACAGCTTGCACTATTATATTCACAGATTTCTGGTTTTATAAATGTAATATTTGTTATCATTATTCGTTTTATTCATTTTTAAATAAAATGTTTTGGATATTTTTGTCATGTTTAATTTTTGATAAAAATATAATTTAATTCGAATTCTGATATAGCCCTGACGTTAACTGTTAAAAAGATAAGTAAGAGTTACAGTAGGTAGTTAGTAGCCCCGCAGGAACCCCCCCCCCCCCCATAAGAGGGTGCTACAGAATTTTTTTTTGCTTTTTGGTTACATAACTGCTGCTACACTTATTTTTTCAAGGATTTCTCTGACTATAGTGAGGGAGTCTCCTTAAACCTGAGAATTTCAATACAAAATTCAATTCTCACCAAAAAGCAAAGATTTTTTAAATAAATTAAGGTGGGTCTACTCGGTCCTGGGATTTTCAATACAAAATTCAACTATCGCTAAAAAACATGGATTTCTCTGACTATAATGAGGGGTCTCCTTGGTCCTGAGAATTTCAATACAAAAAAGGGGTCATCACTAAAAAAGCATGGATATTTCTAAGTAAACTTTCACCAAGTCCACTGGCTTCCACTTGATTCCATTTATCACTGGTTCTATTTCGATCAAGTTTCGTATCTCTTTTGTCTGCACTTCTATCGGAATTTGCGTATACTACTTTGACATGTTCTCCCTCAACAGCCATTGGTATTTGAAATTTGGCTTTACCTTTCGTGCCGCAAATACATCTCTATCGTAATTTAGTTCTACAACTGGTACCGTAGTGTCCAGTAAATCAATGATTTCTATTTGGTCTGTAATCTGGAATTTACAACTCCATACAATATTTGTTAGAGTGGAATATATATATATATATATATATATATATATATATATATATATATATATATATATTTATTTTTCTCCATTACCTGGATTTTGTTTACTGAATATGGCAAGTCAATCCTTTTTGCCGCTCGCAACTGTTACTAACATCAGCATTGTTGTCACATATAATTTTTTATTGATGTAGCTGACTGGTGTTGGATTTTTTGCGAATATCTGTTTCAATTTTGTTTGACCCGTTACTTTATTTTGCTTGGATCTTAAGGGATATCTAGATTCATCTTCCTCTGGCACTAGCTTACATCGATTTGCATGCACAATCATTGGGTTGGCCTTTTTACTCCTGAATGGTAACAATTTTAAATTGGTTTTGGTGGTGTCCACACTTTGTATGGTCCTTTAAATGGTCTTTGTAATTTCGGCGATATACCTTTGAGGGGTTCCGGTCTGTCAAGATATACTAGATATCCGATCTTTATACCATGCGCATGTGCTTTTTTATCGTATGCTTCTTTATATTTCTCTTGGTTGTGCTTTATTTTGTCCATACTGATAGCATTCTTTCTTGCATCAATGCTTTATAATCGGGTATCTCCATATATTGTGAAATTGGTGGTTGGTATTTGAGATCAATCGGCATATTATTTTTTCTTAAATACATCAAATAAAACGGGGTCTCACCTGTACTTTGAATTACTGCATTTCTGTAGGCAAATAGACACGGCTTTATGAAGTCGTATCAATCTTTCTGTCTTCGATTCACATATGATGAGATCATATTTATCAGTGTTCCATTAAATCGTTCCACCAATCCATCAGTTTGTGGATGATATGGTGAAGTATTCAATTTCCAAATCCCAAATAGGTCTGTGATTGATTTGAACATTTCGCTTTGTAAATTCTTCCCTTGATCAGTTAGCAATTTCTTTGGAGTACCATAGCGAAATATTATGTTTTCCACGAATATTCTAGCGATCGTGTCTGATTTTTGGTTTGGAATAGCGTATGCTTCCTGCCATTTAGTAAAATAGTAGCAAAAAACAAGAATGTATTTGTTTCCTTTTGCTGTTTCCGGTAATGGTCCCAGAATATCCATTGCCGTCATCTCCATCGGTGCTGCAGGTACTGGCATCGGTTTTAATGGTACTTTGATCTTTTTACCAGTATTTCTGCGAGTGATGCATAGTTTACAACTGTTACACTAATTTTTCACGTCTTGTTCCATTGTTGGCCAAAAGTATTTCAGTTTTAATCTTGATAGCGTCTTGCGCGTTGACAAATCACCTCCCAAAGCTCCTTCATGATACTGCATCAGTAATGCGTCTCTGTGCTTGGCTGGGATAATAATTAATGCTTCGCCATTTTTCCAACACATAAGTATTCCATAGTCGTTTCCAATCTCGTTCTTTCCTTATTTTAACCGCTTGTTCAATAAATTGTTTTAATTCACTATCGTTTTCCTGATCATTTTGTAGTTCAGAAATATCATTAACGGCTTTGATTGCCGCGAATATAGTACCTTCCAATTTTTCAGGTGTTCCTTCACTATCATTTTCTGGGATTCTTGACATTGCATCTGCATTTACGTTAGCTTTACCTGTTCGATATTTAATCTTAAAATCGTATTCTTGGAGGGCAATTGACTATCGTATTAAATTACTGGCTGAATCTCTGTGTTTCATTAACCACTGTAGTGGATTATGATCCGTATAAACAGTAAATTTTCTGACCAATAAATATTGTCTAAATGTAGTGATTCCATACACTAACGCTAACGTTTCCTTTTCAATAGTTGAGTAGTTTTTCTCATGAGATCTCAGTGATCTGCTTGAGTATGCTATTACGTGGTCTTTTTCACCTTCAATTTTTCGGCCCAACACCGCGCCCAATGCGACGTTGCTTGCACCCGCCATCAAGATAAATTGTTTCGTAAAATCTGGACATCGTAATATGGGAGTTGTCACTAATTTCTCTTTTAATGTATTGAAAGCGCTTTGTTGCATTTGTTCCCAAATAAATTTGTTATTTTTCTTTAGTAGCGTATTCAATGGTTGAGCGATATGAGAGAAATCTTTTATAAATTTTCTGTTATCGCTAGCCAAACCTAAAAATTGTCTGACCCCATCAGCATCTTTCGGTACTGGGTACTCTTCCACTTTTTTGATGTTATCTGGATTAGTTTGTAACCCTAGCCATAATATTATATATCCGACATAAACGACTTCTGCTTTGCCCCATTCGCATTTTGATGGTTTGATTTTTAGTTTTGCACTTTTGAGCCGTTTAAATACGGTTTCTACATCTCTGAGGTGTTCTTCGAAATCATTTGAAAATATTATTATATTGTCAATGTATACCAACGCATGTCGCATACCTCGTAACACATAATTCATTCCTCGTTGGAATGTAGCTGGGGCTCCTGTTAATCCGAATGGTAATACGTTAAATTCATATAGTCCTTTGTCATCCGAGAACGCCGTCTTTCCTTTATCTTCTTCTTTTACTCTAAATTGATTGTACCCTTTGTTTAAATCAATAACTGTGAAATATCGTGCTTCTCCCATTTGATTGAACATTTCTTGAGGTACCGGAATTGGATAAGTGTCTTTCCTCGTAACTTGATTTAGCTTCCGATAATCTACACAAAATCGTAAGTCTCAATCTTTTTTCTTAACTATCACTATTGTTGAGTAGAACGGTGATGCACTATATCGAATTATTCAAAATTCCTTCATTGCTGTAATCTGTCGATCACTTTCCTCTTGATGAACGTTAGGGATTCTGTATGGCTTTATTTTAATTGGAGTTTAGTCTAACAACGGTATTTCATACTCAATTACATTGGTTAAACCAAAATCATATTCATGTTTGGCAAATATGTCTCCGTATTTTCTCAAAGGCTTTGTGAATTCCTTTTTCTGTATTTCATTTAAATCATTGCTTACCACTTCAGGCTCTTTATACACCTTGACGCTTCTTGGTATTTTGCAATTAGTTTCAATAGATATTTTTGATAACTTTCCAAATTTTGTTTTTGGGTGTAGCTGAATAAGTTTCTTACTGCTATTCATTATATGGACTGGTACTATCTGATTTTTCACTTTCACTATTTCGTCACATATCGGCAGATCATATTTTTCAACTAGCGTTTGATTTGGTTCAAATATAAAATCGCCATTATCCACACTCATGGTATTTGCACAGTAGACCATTCCCGATTGTGGTGGTATTGTCAATGTCTGATTCAGAAACACTTCACCTGCCCTGTGAATTATTTCTCCTGTTTCTCCTGCTATCAAATTACCTATCTTTAAATCAAGTGAGATTCCGTCCAGCTGCTCTAATATATCCATGCCGATCAGACATCGTACTGGACTTCCCTTCATTATGAGCGCATCGTGCGCTATTATTCGATCTCCAATATGGAATACGACGTTAAGTTGTCCAATTACTGTTTAATTCCTTTTTCGATAATGATCTAACTATTTCGTCGGTAGGCTTTATTCGCATTCTTTCCTTCACGTTTAATACATTTTCCGATATTATCATATGACTAGATTCCGAATCAACCAAAGCTTCCACTTTATGTTTGTTCATTTGTATAAATATTCGGGGTTTTTTTCCTCTTTTTGTTAATGTCATCAGTGAATAATTACATGGTAAGCCTAAAATATTCTTTCTTTCGATCTCCGCACTAGAAGGCTCGACTCTCTCTCCTGCCATTCTTTCACATTGTAATGCAATACTTACGACTGGTTTCATTTCTCGTAATCGATCAACTGGATAAACTGGTGCTGATTGCATAAATGATTTTGGTATAAACAATTTTGTAAACGTGTCTACGCTACTCGCATTCAACAGTGGCTCTTTAAGATTTGATAGGTTCTTAACGCTTCTTTATTTACTCCACTTAGTTCTTGATTGTCAACATATAACGGTGCACTATCACCCTCGTTGTCATTGTCATTATTCTCGTCCCTTGAAGGAGTTGTACTAGCATAGCTCACGTTTTTCTTCTTTAATATTCGCGCCTTGAGTATCTCCAACTCCTGATATTGATGATGAGTAATGAAGAATCTGGCCAATAATGGAATGCAACCAATTACTAGTTTCCACGACCAACCTGTGATCGCGTATAACCTGTGTGTTGACAGGACCTGCGATATTATTACTTTGATTACAACACATATTACATAAATTCCAATCAATCCGGCGCACGCCTATCCAATGAACATAAATTTCCCCCAGATCTTTTTCATGGTATTATACATCGCTTTCTTGTAATGATCTGGAGTTAACAAATACTCGTAATTTACCTTCCCACTTCCGCTTGGGAGAATTGTATCTACCATTTCCATTATTACTCTTTCTTTCTTTGACGGAAATAACAAATTTCTGCGAGTTTCCTCAATATCTTCGTTCGAGTAAATTCTACTTTGCGACAATTTTTCTAACGATGTAAAATTCAACAGGTATTGTAATTCTGTCAATTCTAAATTTTCCGGTGTTTTTACTTCTCGATGATCTGGCAACGCAATCCAAGATTTTGGTGTTAGTCTGTATAGTGGTGCCAACAATCTATTGCATTGTAAAACTTTCGGCTTCACGTCCTCTTCCTGTAAGATTCGTGTCACAGGCTCCATAAATCGCAACTTTCCATTTAAATTTACTGGTAACTCGTTGGTGCATTGGTACCGTTTTACATTTATAGCTATATAGTGTTTCACCGAAGATTCTCGCAAACACCCAATTCTCTGTAATTAACATTGGTGCTACCAAATTAGGATTGGTTATAGCCATTGCCATCCATTTTCGGAGTATTTCTTTATTGTGATTGCAATCATTTATAATAACTTCTCGATACACATTTTCAACGGTATTTTGACCAAAGTGAAAAAGATAATCTATTTTGTTATTAAAGTAATTTGTCAACTTAATATCTCCGGCATGTATATTTGTTCGAGCCTCTGTAATCACCTTCTGAGATACATATATACTTTTATAATTTGTCTCATAGACACTTTGTCCACACTTTGTTTTAGTTTCTTTTCTCAGGAATCGCATCCCATCTTCTGTCGAGGTTGACATTAACACTGTTGGAGTGTCCTTCATCCGTAGAGGTGTGATTCTGGTCGCTGTACTCGTTGCTGGATCCATTATTATCTTCTAAGGCTTTTCCCTGATCTGCTCTCCCGTTATTTCTTTAAAACTCATTGACTTCAATTGCACCAAATTGCACCTTTTTGTATCGACATCGTACACCAAGATTGATTCTCCTATCTGACAGCTAGATTGTTTCATTTTGTATAATACATGTGTACTCAAATTGATTGACTAAGTGCTCAAAATATTCAAAAATTCAGTATAAATTTATTACAATTGTCAAAGTCGTTAATCTACATTAAAGATAATTATCATTAAATTCCAAGAGACTGATATAAGCCCACCAGTGATAACATCTACTAAACCAAGTAAATTCATTTAAATGACAATATTTGTTATATCCAAGCGAATTCTTCAATAAAATCATCTAAAAAGCATCAAATTTCCCTGAAATATCTCTGTCTTTAAAGATTAGTATTTTATCGATAAAATACCGTTAAAAGGATATATATTTCTCTCAGACTAATAAGATTTCTTAAATTCCTTTTAAATAACTATATTTCTATCCTTAATTCCTATTATTACAAATATTTCACTAAAATAATCTAAAATTAATTTGCTTATAAACCCTGAATAATTTATAAAATCTAATGATAAAACCAATTTTTATAATTTTAATAATTAAAATTTTGTTCTAAATCACTCAAAATTTAAAATAAAAATCCATCCAATAAAATATATTTCTTCAAATGGACATATTTTACTCTTATTCAACCGAATTAATTTCTAATTAAAATCACCCGATAACTTCTAATAAAAAGCAATTTTCTTAGATTGTTGTCAAAAGATTATGTCAAAGATTCAGCTTTCTATATTTCTCAACTTTTGTCATCGTCCGCCTAAATAAAGATAAAAATAATTTTAAGTTGATATCAATCCCAAATATCACTAAAGATTTCATTATCAAAACATAAAATCAAGTAATTGGTCAACTAAACTCTGGATAAATAATAGAAAATTAATAAAACATTGTTCTAAATCAGAAATCTAAATTAATTTACTGTGCATTCATCACAACCTAATAAAACGATATAATTTCATACAGGAAATATTATTGATTCAATATTTCCCCTAATGTAATTTTCCCATATTAACCAATCCCTGATCAAATAATTTTACCCCTTTAAACATCCAACAGACTATATCCCCTTTAAAAATCATAAATTCCAATCTTAACCAATCCATCGCCAAATATTTCTACCCTTTTTTTCTACCTATCAAACCAACCATATCCCCTAATTCCACCCACTTGAGGTTATATCCCCCCACCCATTTAATTCAGTCAATTCTCTTAAAATCCTTAGAGAATTTCAAAAATATGAATTTTCATTAACTGTTATCGCCAGTTAATGATTTAATAAGATCAAAAAAAAAGATCAAAATTCACTAAAATCAATATTTTCTACAATATATTTTCAATGTGTAAACATTCATTTGAAATATTCTTAAAAAATATAATTATTGAAAAAATTATTTAGTCAAATTCAATATCATTACAAAGTCATCATCAAAATAAAATAATAAATATCACTCTTGTAAAAACTCTAATTATTAACCTAACTGTCATTAAAAATACATTTTTATTTAAAACTTAAATTCAGTAAAAATAAAGCTAATTATCAAGAAATTAATTAAATTAATCAATTAAATTTATCTTAGAATTAACATTAAAACCTTAAATTTTTAAATATTCTTTCAGTCAACATGAAATTCACAAATATGATAGAAATTCAAGAAAATGATAAAAATTTACAAAAATGATAGAAATTCACTTGAATATTTACTAAATCCCGCTAACATCAACTCTAAAAAATTACCAATGAATACCTTAAACACCAAAATTTGCCTAAATAAAATCATTAAAACAAACCAGTACCTTTACGACCAGTACCCTTATGACCAGTACCCATAGGGGGTCAAAACATCTTGATTTTAGTAAATTAACAATAACTCCATCAAATTGAATCAGTCAAATTATCACAAATTTTGATAAAAAATCTTATTCTAAAATGGTAAGCAGCGTAAAATCGAAAGATAATTATAATTACAATAAAAAACTAACAATGAAGGTGGTAAGAATCTTCATTAAAGTGAGGAAATTATTTATTATTCTATGATAAATTAATAATGAAATTTAAATGTGTGAAAATAAGTGGTAGAATAATTCATTAATGGATTATAAGAGGTAAATGAAAATATACTGAGAAGTGACATAGATAAGATGAAGGTGGATAAGAATGAATTGAATTAATTAAAATTATTTCACTAAAAATTGTCAATTGCATAGAAATATTTGTGAGGAGGATATAAGTGATAATAATTAGTGGAAAATCGAAAATCGGGGGCTATACGTGAGGAGGATATATAATTTAAATTATTTCGAATATATGAGTGATTAATTAAGTGATTTGATAAGGTACTGTCTGTAATCTTTGTGTATATAAGTTTATCTACAATTGTACATTTATTTTATAAATTATTTGTGGCTTTTTTAAAACATTTTACCAAATTTAAATTTAAAGTACATAATTTAATTTTAATTGTAGTTTTAAATTGCAGATATTTCGAATATTAATAAGATTTTTGTTTTTGTTGTGTTGTGGTCAAATAATTATTAATTATTTTAATTCCATCATAGAATTCGATATTATTTTTTGATTTTCAACATCGTTGTCCATTATGCATAATTATCCTATCCCGGCTTGTTTAATTCACACTTAGATAATTGCCCCAACTTTGTACCTTTATAAAGTTTAACCTTTTATTTTCGAAGTTTGAGATCCTTATTGGAATTACACCATTCTTAGGTATTGTACATTCGCCTGGTATCATAATATTATTATTTTTTGTGATGGTAGTATTTGGTTCGAAGATGTATGTATTTTCTTTTTGAATATTTATGTTTATGGGTATAATGTTATCACTTTCCTATCCTAACTCGAATTCTTCCATTGCGTAAACGTTTATATTGCTCTTGCAATTTTTATTTATTTTTTCGCTTTATTTTGTTATCTGACAGATCTATTACATATCCTTTTAATTTTCTAAGAATACCTATACCTAATATGCATTTTTTTGGAATATGCCTGGTACCCTAAATATATGATTTATTTTCGGATTTTCAAAATGAACCGTGAGTCTGACATTTCCTCTAATAGATATTGTGTGTGAAGAAACTGATACTAATTCAGCACTTGTTGATATAATACTTTTGACGTTGTTTTTCAGTTAATAGCTCATTTTCTATCGATGTTGCTGCTGGCCCTGTATCTACTAAAAATTTATAGTTGGATCATTAATTTTTATTTGGGTTCGTGGTCTCATTTTATTTGCTTCTTCTACTTCTTCCATTCCTAGTGAACATAATATTACTATATTTTTCAACTAACTTTAATATTGTTGGGCTGAAGAGTGACAATTAAACTAAAAACAAAATAATACAACAATAAGAAAAAGGGATTAATCAATAAATAATCAAAAAATATCATAAAACAAAACGTTAAAAAATAAAAAAAAACAATTAAAGAAAACAAATAATAAGAATTAATAATAAAATTAAAAGTAAGATTAAAACAATTAGGAAAAACATGTAAAATATAAATAAAAGTGAAAATAACATCAAATATATACAACGATTTAGAAAATTAATAAACTAGAAACAAAAAACACGGAAAATCCAGACCAATCCAATTTTAATTAAATTAATTAATTTTGCGGTACCTCGATTTTAATTGGTCCGCAAATTTTACAATAGCCTATATACGTAAGATACATAAATCAAAATTTTAATGTTCAATTTTACAAACTATTAGATTTTAGACCTTCAAGCACCATAATTCAACTTATTCTAAGAGCTTTGAGGAAAACACTAGACAAGTTTAGAAGGCATTAACACTGCTAGAACGCAATCGAACTTCAGATCACTCGGGAAACCCAATCATAATTCTCAACCAAGAAATAAATCGAAGGAATTTTTGGTAAATATTGATTATGTTAATTACTCTATTTCGGATATATTATAATTCTTAAATTTTAAAAGTTCGTTTTCCTCTTTTATTATTTTATGAATGGTATTAAAGAAAGTAAAGCAGTTAATAAAATTTAATAATGGAATAAGTTATGTTTTGATTTTCCTTAAACATAATTTTTCGAATTTACTAACTTAGAAAACGATCTACTTTATATGAAAACGCTTTGTTTCGCAAAGAAATCATAAATGTAAATTTTATTTATAATTTTAAACAAAATATTTCTTTAGTATTTCGGAAATTGACAAAGATTAAAAAAAGTGAAAAATAACTTTTTTTCATACTCGTCGTTTTGTCCAGAAATATTTTGGAAAATTACATTTTTGACGATAACTTTTTTATTTATTTATAATTTAAAATTTTCTGACTTATATTAACTTGAAATAATTCCATAATAAATTTTATGCATTAAATCCTAAAAAAGTTTGAACTCATTAAAAATAAATTACAATATAAATGCCGAATAAAAGCAATATTTAAGAATTTATATACTTATATGAAATTGAGACTTAAAATGTTAAAACTTTATTAAAAGGCATTTCAAAAATAAATTATCCGAAAAATGAAATTCATTTTAGCTATTTTGCAAATGGCTTTCAGGTAAGATGTTTAATTTTAAGTAAATTGTAAGGATTGAATTTTGATCCATATAGATATGAGATCATTATTCAAGTTCTTAAATATTACTTTTAGTCAACAGTATAATTATAAATTATTTTTAATTAATTTTCAGGGTTTGTTTTATGAATTTTATGACATTTATTTTTAAGTGTATGTTTAATTCGATGTTCGCGTCTGTGTGCGCTTTTTACTTTGCTTGTGTGCGCACACAGACGCGTAAAATTGTGAATGTTGTAAGTTAGTTTTTATGTATCGATTTTGTTTTTGAACGTGAGTGAATTTTTTTTAGAGAGTTGGTAAAGATGGCTGCAGTTAATTATGATTCAAACAATATGATCCAGGATAAATATTCTTTGGAATCGGATAACGTTAATGGTGTTTTTGGCCAACAAATATCAAATTTATTTGGTGGATTGCTTGCCGTTGGTATTCGAGGCAATAATTGTGATGTAGTAGCTACACAAAGAAAGGTTTCAGATAAAATGATTGAGAAGAATTCAGCTATAAGATTGTTTAATATTACTGAAAGTACTGGAGGTGTTATGACTGGTATGATCCCTGATTATCGATCTCAAGTATGTCGTGCACAAATGGAAGCAGCTCGATTTAGATATAAACATGGATATGAAATGCCTTGCCACATAATATGTCGTTATATTGCGGATATGAAGCAGCTTTCTACCCAATCAACTGAGATGCGACCATTAGGTTGTTCAATGATGGCATTATCTTATGGTATTGACATGGACAAATTGTTATTATTCAAAACTGGCTCTGTGGATGAAAATAAAATTATTAATCGTTATTTTGAATTTAAACATGAACAGTGTATTTTGGAATTATTTCGAAAAAATGTGAGTCAGATATATTTTTAATTATAATTAAATAAATCAATCAATCACCAAAAATATGTATTTTTTTTAAAATTTTGGGAAAAATCGACGAATATGAATAAAATAATTTTTTTTCTGAGAGGCTTCTTTCAGGAAATCAAATCTGGATTGAAAAGACTAAATTCATCTGCTCTTGATAATTTCATTAAAAACATTTTAAAAAATTTTTAGCGATCGTTTTTTTCTAAAAATTGTCTAAAATAAAATTATTATAGAAACCTATCTTAGCGGTGCATTTCGATGAATCGAAAGTTTATATGTTTTGCTTGTGCAGTTTTTAATTTTTCTCTTACACTTTTTAGATTTCTATAGTATCAGCGTGAAATCAAAGTAAGTATGTATGTTTATTAGTAAGATTATTGATTTTTTCTTATATTATAGGAAACGTATCTCAGCGATTTCTGTCAACCACTATATTATCAAGTGCATCACGGTGTAACAAATAACCTTAATAAAAATTTGTGGTTTTGGAATTTTCTATTTTTAAATACAAATTTATTATAAGTACAATTAGCTGAAAATATTTAGTTCTGTGTGGATTAGACGGTCATGATTTAAATTAGAAGAAAAACGTAGATGGACACATTTTTATAAGACACCTTACTATATATTACACCAAACAACCGTTTCCTATAATATAACAAAAAAATCAATAATCATTATAGAAACATTATAGAAACATACATACTTACTTTGATTTCACGTTGATGTTCTCATTTAGAGTGCAGTCAGATACATCTTATACTATAGAAATCTGAAAAGTGGTAGAAAAATTAAAAGCTGCACACAAACGCAACACAGACAAACTTTTGATTCATCGAAATGCACCGCTGAGATACGTTTCTATAATAATTCTATTTTAGACAATTTTTAGATAAAAAAGATCACTGAAAATTTTTAAAAATCTATTTTAATGATATTTTCAAGAGCAGATGAATTTGGTTCAATATCTTTTCAATCCAGATTTGATTTCCTGAAAGAAGCTCCTCATATTGAGCTCAGAAAAAAAAATTACAAAAATTATTTTATTTTTATTATTCAGGGATTTTTCCCAAAATGTTTTAGAAAAATACATATTTTTGGTAATTCATTTATTTAATTATAATTAAAGACATATCTGACTCACATTTTTTCGAAAAATATTCCAAAATACTTCTCATAAAATATTAAAAATCCCTGAAATTTAATTAAAAATAATGTATAATTATAATGTTGACTAAAAGTAATATTTAAGAACTTGAATAATTATCTCATATCTATATGGATCAAAATTTAAAACTTAAAATTTACTTTAAATTAAATATCTTACCTGAAAGCCATTTCTAAAATAAATTTCCAAAAAACATTTATTATTGTAAGCAATTCAGTAAATTGGTGAGTGGGCAATTGCTTTACACGCCAACCACCACTAGAGAGAATGTATCTCAGTGGTGTTTGGTGTATAGAAAAAAAAATTGAAATTTTTTTAATTTTACAAGATTTATAATTAGGTTATATTGAGATACGAATTTATTAAAAAAAATACAACAAATTTCATATTTTAGTTAGCTTTGACTTTAGCAGCTAATATTTCTAATAATTTTCGATGAATATATTGAAATTCTTCCTTTTCTTCATCTGAATATTCTATAGCATAGTAATAAAAGTAATAAAAAATAAATGATACCTGATGTTGAATTTAGATGCATTATAATTTGATTACCTAAATCCAACACTTTTGGTATTTCAATTGATAAATTATTTGACTCTTCAGTTTTCATTTTGAACTAACAAAATAAGTTCATATTAAAACAAACTTATTCAAAAATTATTATCGGATTCGAAATTTATATTTAATTAAATTTTAACCAACAATGCACATTGTATCGAATATATAGTTTACGTCTAGGCTTGCCAGGTGTACATTATTTTAGCTTACAAAATAAGAATGTATGTTATTTACGGAATTAGTGAAAATGTACCTAAAGGTGCGTTAAATTACTGATTATTTTTTGATTTGTTGTTATAATATAATTTTTGTCCAGTTCAACTTTAATGAAGCAGCGTTTTTGTATCCTTAAAGTATTATTTCTGGAATATTTGTTAGAAAAAGTATTTAAATGTAAATCTCCTTTTAATTTTATTTAAGATCTATGTATGATGGAAAAAGAAATTGGTGTTTTTGGAATTTGTAGCATAAGATTAAATCGGGTCACCTCATAAAATCGACTTCTAGTACATCGATTTTTAAAACATCGAGTGTGAAAAGATCTACTTTTAGCCTTAAAAAATCTATTGTCGAAAACATCTACTGTCAATAACATCTAGTAATAAAAGGCAAGAACATCAATCGCCTAAAACATCGAGTTTAAAAAACCTTTTTTAATTAAATGCTCTCATCATTTTTTTTAATTTGTTTAATTTTGAAACAATCTCTTTTCGTTATATTTTCATCAATTTAATTAATTCAACAAATTTTAATACTCCTCTGTTGTATCTTAAAGTACCGTTCGTGTGTACTTTTCTTCCTAAAAAAGACTTTTACACGAATCGTGCAGGCGTGGTGTGTGTGTGTGTGTTGAGTACGACCAGTGCCCATGTGACCTGTACTCCTCGGGGGTCAAAATACTTTGTCGGATAAACTCAGACAAAATGTAAATGTTTATATCATAGCTTCCCAACCAGTGTGCCGCGAAACATTTTCGTTATCTTTTCATCAATTTAATTAATTCAACAAATTTTAATATCAGATGAAAGTTTAATTAACCTGAATTAATTTAATTTTAATTTGTAGATGTTTTAAAACTCGATGTTTTAGAAGTTTTAAAAGTAGATTTTATTGACAATCGATGTATTTGTTGTTGATGTTTTCGCCAATAGATGAATTAGAAGTTGATTATTTTGTTGTTGATTATCTAGAAGTCGATGTTTTGGGGGCGCACCAGATTAAATATTTAAATTTTTTGATTTGTTTTGTTATAATATAATTTTTGTCCAGTTCAACTTTAATGAAGCAGCGTTTTTGTATTCTTAAAGTATTATTTCTGGAATATTTGTTAAAAAAAGTATTTAAATGTAAATCT
This sequence comes from Schmidtea polychroa, assembly GCA_959609185.1. Taxonomy (NCBI): domain Eukaryota; kingdom Metazoa; phylum Platyhelminthes; order Tricladida; family Dugesiidae; genus Schmidtea; species Schmidtea polychroa. The sequence continues at coordinate 77,779 of CAUHTR010001331.1, forward strand.
TCTTTTAATTTTATTTAAGATCTATATATGATGGAAAAAGAAATTGATACTGACAGCAGCGAATACAACACGTAAGATGAAAATCAAAATATTAGTGGAAAATCAAAAATAAAAAGACAACGTCGTATAAATCATTTTAACGATGAGTGGCCAAAATCTTATCAATGGCTGGTCTTTTTTATGCTGATCAATTTTTGTATGTACGTTTTTTTCAAAATTTTTATCTGGCAAGCCTATTTACATCTAAGACACATCAGAAGAATTTCTTTGTAATTAATCGCATCACACGCTTTATTTGTACAAAACCATTGTTTGTTAAACCATTTATCGTGTCAAATAACTTGAGATTGAGCCATGATTGAATTTGAAACATTGGGATAATTGTTCAACACTTCGGCTAATAAACATTGGAGTTGTGTTGATCTTTTTAAGAGCTCGATTGAATAGAATATCATATCCATAAGTTAGCAAGTTTATCTTTCTATCGTTCATGTCATAAATGGTTTCAGATAATTTACGAATATTTTTAAACCTTTGGGGAAATTTCATAAACATATCTTGGAGTTTTCTTCTGTCATTTCATGATTTACAGATATTAAATCGTTGATTTCCAATCGTTTTGAAAAACTTCCATTAATAATTTGCAACGATCTTGCTGAGCCACGACCACATGGACAAGTTTCACTGCTGAAAAGATATCTCTTCGCTATATTGCTCATTGAAATACGACATATCAAACATTCATTATCTTCCATATTTTCACTAAGGCCGAAAATTCAAAATCGAATTACCAAAATTATAAATCAATTCTAAAAAACTTCCAGAATTCGAATCATATATCCAAAATCGAATAGAATCATATATTTTCAAAAGAACAGGAATTCAAATCCAACAATCAATTTCTGGAAAACACAAAGCCACAAAACAAAATTCAAATCAATAGCAATCTCAGAAAACCAAATACCAAAACTTTGACTAAATTCCACAAACAAGAATCGACAATTAATCATATATGATGTCATATTATTTTATAATCACATATAAAAGTTTTTATAATCTAAAAAAATCGATAAAATTATACTATAGCAACACACAAACTTACCTATGTGCAAAAAGTTAATGTTCCGAATGTTAAAAGTTTTATTATAGGAATTGAGAAAGTGACAGAAAAATAATTTTACATACAAACACAGCCTAACACATAATATAAAATACACGCAAATTTAATATAGCTTTTTGTTCCGAAAGTAGAAAGTAATTAACATACTGTTAACATATCATTAATTTAAAATTATTAAAATTCATGGCTGAAAAAAATTTGGATTTNTAAGAAATATAAACTTTATAGGAAATATGCAGAGGCCGGTTCCAAAATAAGAAACATCTCAAACGATCGAAAACGATAACGTCTCGTAAAAAGTAAATTTGTTTGCTGAATTTGGAATTCTTGTTACGATGTACAAAAATCGCGTTGCAAGAGTGACGCGTCATAGGAGGGTTTACTGTAGAAGATAATTTAAATTTAATTATATATTTTCGTCACCAAATATTTTAAACTCATTACAATTTTACATACAGAAAATCAAAAAATTCACTTAAATATTGAAAATTTAAACAAAACGTTAATTATATAAAATATAATACTAATTTAAACAATTAATGAAATTAGTAGTGAGATTGAACCCACTGCTCGTCACCAAGGTGAACCGGAAAATTGAATTTATTATATTTATTAAAATTTCCATAATTTCATTTAAATGATTCTTAATATTATTAAATTAAATCTCAATATCTACGATCAAAGTCTTTCGATGTCATCTTTTTAAATTTGAATAAAGACACCCGTCAAGAACAACTCCGAAATGCCCTATATTAAATATTAGAAATACAATTTCAATTCAAAAATTCTAAAAAACGGTTTAAAAACCTCTCGATTTCACAATTTCAAGCTAATGATGTTATAATAACAAATTTGTAAAAAAATTAATAATTTAAACTATGCCAACCTTTGACATTTTTTATCCCCAAATCATTAAGTTCTATTTTTAATTTAATTTAAATTATTTTTTTTTTCATAACTGGACGGAACAATAGACATAAACATAGTGTTTAAAGATTAAATATAAACATTTCTCTATATATAAAAAAGCTAAGAGCCCCCTCCATCCGAATTTTACTTTTTTTAAATTTTTTTTTATTTTAAATTTTTAAATTTTTTTTAATTTTTTAAATTTTTTAAATTTTTTTTATTCTTTCGTACTTATCGTTCTATATTACTTAGAAACGGTTTATGCTATTATCTTTTATCATAGTTATGTAAACATATTAATAATCTGAATCTTATTCCTTTAACTTTAACATTAACCCACGTTCTAACGGGGTTGGTGAAGCGAAGCGAACTGGGGCAGAACCCCTAGTTTTTAAAATAAAACCAGTCGATATTTTCAACATATTTTAAATTCTTTAATGAAAAATTTAAACCCTCTTCTGTATGAAATCGTATAACGCGTTACCTGTAAGGAAGCTGGAAAATCTTTATTATGAAAAAAATATTGTGTTAACACACTTTAAACACAAAATTATGCGAAGGAAAATATTTCTAACAATAAGGGAAATAGAAAAATTCTTTAAAAACATTTGCATTACACTTTTTATAAGTTATGTTTTGACTATATCACTACTTGGGGATCGATCAGAAGGCTCACATTTCACTACTATTTATTACATCAAGAATTACTTTTTCAAAAGATTTATCTATTAGATCAACCATTGTATCTTCATTTTCAAAATATTCATGTTGGTGATTCAATGAATTGAATTTATTAGCTTTTATTGACTCATTATTAAGCCATAATTGGGAATCTCTGTCCATTTTATCTTTGATTAATTCAATGTTTTTTTTATAGTATCGTTTATCCAACCAATTTTCATTTTCAGATTGAAGAACCTGAGAAAATTTAGATGCGAATATATTTCGTATCTCCAAAGAATTATTTAATAATTCACGACTTATTATGTTATTATCGATTAACCATTTATTCCAAAATGGCCTATTAGGAATAATCAAATTATTACAACAATTTTTTACTTTTGAACAGCCATAGAATGCTTTGCAACTGCCACTTTTACACACCTAAAATGATTTTTAAATTATTATGTGTTAGTTTTAATATATTTTTTTATTTAGCCTCTTAAAATAAAAAAATATTTTTGAATTCTAATAAAAAAAATTTATTTAAAAAGCATTTGATAAAATAAATTGAATATTTAGTTGGTTGTAAGTAGCTAGTTGTAAATGTTTAGTATCTAGTTATTTGAGAGTTAGTATGCTACGTCTAAGTAGGAAATGCAGTTGGTAACTGATTGTAAATAGTACATTTATAGTACCTAGTTGTTAGGTATCTAGTGGTTAGATGTTTGTTAGTACATAGTTGTTATTATTTGGTTGACCTTTTAAATTTTGACAAGAATATAAGAAATATTCTACTTGTTGAATTAAGAAGAGCTTATTATAAGAAATACATGATGAATAAATTTTATTAAGTCTTTAATTGTTATTATTTTATGTGTAGGTATGTGGTTGTTAGTACTTGGTATCTAGTTGTAAGTACTTGGTTGTTGTTGGTGTCTGATTGTTGAATTAATATTACTATTATTATCATTACTATTATTATTAAGTATAAAGAAATGATTTCTTGGTAGCAGCATTTATTATTAAAACCAATAAAGTGATAAAATAAGCCTTTTGCTGCGAATAATGCATTTAATGAAAAAATCTCGACTGTAAGATAGTCCTTGTTAATCTCCCTGGAATTTAGCAATCTTCTTCCCGAAAATACATTTCTATTTTTCTTTTATTTCTTTTTTCTTAATTCTCATTGTTTATAAATATAATATCTGATTTTTTAAAAAATTATTTAAAATTTAAAATCCAAAATCCTTTTTAAAAATTTAAAATTAAAATAAATATCATATAAAATTCAAAATGACACCAACTAAAATCTTTAAATTTTTAAAGTTTCTATAGAAGCCCACTTCAATAAAATATTTTAAAATATTTACAAAATAAAGCCTCCAATAACTATTTATATACGCAATTTAAATATTTCAATAAATGAGTCAATTTTGATTTTTAAATCATATCTTTTGAAAGCATATTTCCTAAAATTTCTATATTATTTTAATTATTACTTTTTTGATTTAATTTATTATATTTTTTTATCAGTTATTCTCAAGGTCAATGACAACAGATCAAATTGATGATTTCATTGATTTCTGGCCGTCTGTTTATAN